>CM064569.1:2422592-2470092 GCA_032716605.1 Paralithodes platypus
TTTATGTATTATAGCTACTGTGCTATCAAACAATTTCTAAATATACTAAGACAAAAGTCAAGGGAATAAAGAATACTCAATATTGCATCCAATAAAATATATTGTTTTATATCAAATTTCAATATACATAATAACATTCAAGCTACAGTATATGTTATAAATATATAACGATTTCCTATAAAATGCAGCTAAAAATCTTCACAATTATGTACTACTTTATCAGAATACTGTAGAGCAAGCTGTGACCATTGCACAAGTATTTATTGCACTTGGAAATGATAAAATGTATAATAATTAAATGATCACAGAAATTCCTACAGTATTTATACTATTATCACAGAGTTAATGCCATACAACCGTATTGTGAAATTAATACATTATGGTAGTTTTGAGTTTTATATATTGCATAGAATTGTTTTGCTAAATCTTCAATGCGTTACTTCCACATAGTAAGTAAGTAAGTAAATATCGACAATTGTCAGTTATGTCTTTCCGATCAACGCATGTTATCGTTCGTATCAGATTAGACCTATATTCATCATCAATACTGTTTCATGTTAGTATTCGAGCTATTTTGACTTTCTTACACCTGTTTTGATTACATCTAGGCTGCCAAGGCAACTGGTATGAGAATGTTATATAATCTATCACTTCCAAATAGTTGTTTTGGTAGTTTCTTGTCTTTATATTGTGTGCTTCCTGTTTTGATTTGTTTATTTTGCAAGTTTTACATTTCAATTTAATCCCTAGTATAAATAAATTACATTTTTGAGGTCGTTAGGGTGGAAGGCTCGATCTCTAAGTCAGTCCTGGTACCGTGTTGGTTTTGTATGTTTCAAAGTTCAATTATTGTGTCGTCCCTCTTTTGGTCTGTGTGTTTGGCAAGTTTTACATTTCAATTAAAATCCTAGTATAAATAAATGACATTATTGAGGTCGTTAGGGTGGAAGGCTTGATCTCTAAGTCTGTCCTGGTCCCGTTTTGGTTGAATCCCTAGTCTAAGTAAATTACATTATTAAGGTCGTTAGGGTGGAAGGCTCAATCTCTGAATTCCTCCTAGTGCCTCTGAGCCTGTGTGGTGTAAGTGTCGGTGAGGGAGATGACTGTAAGTGAAGCCTCCAGTTCGCTCTTGGTGGCTTCCCTGTCGGCGTAGAAGAGTACCTCCACTGAAGCCTGGGTCATGATGAAGCCGTTGTCGGAGAAGATGTCCGCCACGTCCGTCTGGAGCCACACGAAGAGCGCCACGGCATCGCTGGTCACACTCACGGTAAACGTCCAGTTGCTGCCGCTTGTCACTACCGGCTCCGATACACCACTCATCTGGGGGTATTAAAGGGGGATGATTAATCTTTTAGCCAATTTTTTCAGGTATTTATTATATTTTTAGTTTCCTTCCTAGACCTCCATCAAGCACATGACCACGATTAATATCCAGTTATCGAATAATGGATATCAATCTAATCATGAACTGGATCCAACTGCACTATGAATAGCGTACTACTTACCATACATACATACATAAATACATAACATTTTAAGACTGAATGTTCCACACATAAGTGCAGTTTCAGTCTCTTGTCCTAATGGCGGCATTCCAGGCAACCCTGTTAAGGGCTGCTTCACTTGTCAAGTTCTTGGATTTGAGATCGGCACGTATAGTCCGATCCCAGGTCTTCCTCGGTCCATCCCTTGGTGCAGCTCCCTCCACAATCACAGACCTGCATTTTTTCAACCAATTTTGTTTATCCATTCTCTCCACATGTCCATACCATCCCAGTCTACTTGTACGCATCACCTCGCTAATACTCTTTATACCTAAATGTCTCTTCAGCTCAACATTTGTTATTCTATCCTGTAGCCTGGCCCCACACATCCATCTCACCATTCTCATCTCATTACGCTCCATTCTGTTGACATCCTCTACTTTAACGGCCCATGTTTCTGAGGCATACGTCATTGCACTTCTAACACATGAGGCATACACCTTTCCCTTCAGGGGGAGAGGCATTCTTTTCATGGTCAGGATTGGCATCAGTTCTCTGAACTTCCCCCAGCCACACCTAATTCTAGCAACAGGAAAGACAAACTTATGGGGCACAGAGCTCATAGTACCAACCTCACAATGCAAGGTCAAGCACTTAAAAAGTATTGCAAAGTCCAAAATTTAGCATTAAACATAAATGCATAAGGCAACACCTGCCTGATACTAAAGGAATGGGAGACTAAAACAATCTTATAGCCTTACTTACTTACGTTTCTATCTATTAATCTACATACCTGTAGCCTACTCTGGCACATACATTTTTTTTTTTTTTTTTTTTTTTAGGGTGGCCAACTCAAGACAGCCTCAATAGGGACAACACAACACAACACAAAACATAAAACAGAACACAAATTCACACATCTTGGTCGCCCAGGAGAATAACTTACGTTTCTAACACAGTTAATTAATTCAGCCAGAATTTACTGTCAAAATGCATCATAATCTTCAAGGGGCTAAGCTTTCAGGGTCTTTTGTTCCTATGCATGTATACATACATTGGTTTAGCATAATTTTCCATTACATGTATTGTAACGGTTCAGACGGGGTTGCCTTTCAGCAGTTGGAGTGTACTGTAGTAGAATAAAGTCCCGCCACAGCACTGCCTCACCAAGTCATTACTGTGGCTGATGTTGGTATAGTGCTAACCGTGCCTCAGCAAGGCTCAACAGAGTCCCCCTTCAGCACTTGCACCTGCAGTATCTGCAACCATACCAGCCTTAACAGTGTTACTAAAAGAGAGCACCATAACAACTCTACTGTATATTAGGCAATTTGAACTATAGAACAATAAAGTCCTGCCCCAACACTGCTCCATTATACGAACACTGTTGCCGACACAGGTGTGGTGCCAAACAGGGCCCAGGTAAGACTCAGTCCCCTGTGGCACCTATCCGCACCCCACCAGCCTCGGCAGTGCCATACCAAGTCAGTGCTAAAATAAAGACTTTATTGCATAGTAATGGCTGTTGGTCCACAAGTCTATCGCCATCCCCCCTATTAGTCGCCTTGTACGACACGCAGCAGGAGTGTCAGGCATATTCTTTTTTTCCTCCACCATTAGATGAAGGCCCCCTTACCCCCTGGGGAGATGCATGTATGTATATACTCAGGCACATACCCAATAGCTGGGGGTGGCCGAATTGAGACAACACAACACAAAAAAACAAAATACAAATTCACACACATCTAGGTCGCCCAGGATAAGACCCAGAGACCAAGGATCACTAAGGGCACTCCAGCACTCCCCCGACCTCCCGGAGAAGTTCCGGTCTCAGCAGGCAGACATGCAGTGGAGCACACCACAGTGACCGCCCACCTAAGCTTAACAATATACTGTAGTTCTAATGATAGTCATAATAAAGGCAAAAGTAGTTAAATAAAATCCCACCTGGAGCTGGGCATGTATGAGGGGGGCGTCCTTTGGTCGGCCCATGAGGTAGAAGTTACGAGGGACTTGGTGTGTGTTGGTGTGTTGTAGTGTGAGGTGCAAGGTTAGGAAACACACGTCTACGGCATCGTACAGTCCGTCCTCACAGTGGGTGTCTAGTTCAAGGTCGACCAAATGTTCAGGCTCAACACTTCATTTGTGGCTTGTCCACTCTGGAATACAAAATACATAGAATACAAAACCATCAAATTAAATAAGTATGTATTGTATGGATTATGAAAGTGATCTCAACGCTTAATTTGCTGCTTGCCCACTGTACAATACAAAATACATAAATATATACACAGAATACAAGAATACAAAACCATCAAATTAAATACTGGTCACCCTCACTATCCGATGCCCCGATTGACAATATTATTATAGGTTTTTAGGTGTGTGTGTTTGGGTTTTGGCTGGTCCCAGAACGCATCCTCCATTTACCCCATAAATTTTAGGGTTCTCTATACGATTTGTCTATTTATGTAATAATTCTACCTCTTCTCTATTTGTCTATGTATGTAATAATCTACCTCTTCTCTATTTATGTAATAATGCTACCTCTTCTCTATTTATGTAATAATGCTACCTCTTCTCTATTTTTCTATTTATGTAATAATGCTACCTCTTCTCTATTTGTCTATTTATGTAATAATGCTACCTCTTCTCTATTTTTCTATTTATGTAATAATGCTACCTCTTCTCTATTTTTCTATTTATGTAATAATGCTACCTCTTCTCTATTTTTCTATTTATGTAATAATGTAGTAATGTAATGCTGTAGTGAGCGACGCAATCAATAAAATGAAGGACGGTAGAGCTCCAGGTTGCTCCGACATTGTCGCTGAGATGATAAAAGCCTCAGGGGAGATTGGTGTAAACTTAGTCACTGAGTTGATAAACACCATTATTAAAGATGAGAAAATCCCAGAGGATTGGCTCAAAAGTGTAATAGTAAATATATACAAAGGAAAAGGGGATGCGCTAGATAGAGGAAATTATAGGGGCCTGAAAATGCTTGACCAAATCATGAAGGTCTGTGAGAGAGTCCTTGAGGGTTTGATCAGGCAAAGCATCTCTATTGATGATATGCAGTTTGGTTTTATGCCAGGACGTGGTACAACCGATGCTATCTTCATAGTCAGGCAGATACAGGAAAGATACTTACTAAAAGGCAGGGATCTTTACTTTGTGTTTGTGGACCTGGAGAAGGCCTTTGATAGGGTACCTAGAGATGTTGTACAGTGGGCTATGAGGAAACTTGGTGTGGAAGAGTGGCTGGTGCGTGTGATAATGAAGATGTATGAGGATTCGCGAAGTTCGGTGAGGGTGAAGGGTGTACTGAGTGATGAGTTCGCAGTCCGTGTTGGAGTCCATCAGGGTTCAGTGTTAAGCCCCCTCCTCTTTATTATGGTCTTGGAGGCGCTGTCTAGAGTTTTTAGAGGCGGACTCCCGTTGGAACTGTTTTATGCAGACGATTTAGTCCTAATAGCTGACAGTATGCAGGATGCTGAGGCCAAATTCAGAGAGTGGAGAGAGGGCATGGCGAGCAAGGGTTTAACACTAGATTAGCGGGCTAGCGGTTTATTTATATGTACCGCCCAGCGGGGTGTTTTTAGCCAAAATAGGACTGTTTACGTGATAATTTTCATGCCTAAATAAGTCCCAGAACGTAAAACAAGTATCTATCCCTGAAAGGGCATAAACAGAGCTTTCCAATGACACCATAACGATCCTTTTATGATGGCTAGTTTTCTTGCAACAACCGTGCAACGCGAGTGCAAAAAGCATGTAATTCGGCACTTTCCCCATACAATTCCGTATATAGCGAGTGAGAGAGGGAGGGAGGAGGTGGGATTCGTGTCAGTAGGTTCTCCGCGGTGGTCTGGAGCAGTCATACGCTCGCTACTCTCCTGCCACCACTTGTCTCTCTCTCTCAGCAACATTACGTGCTGAAATTGCCACACGACCTATGTCGAGCGCCGCCAGATAGTCCAGATTTATTATACTCGACTTATGTTGCGCGCCGATAGTTAGGGGTTAAGAGTTAATATTAACAAAACCAAGGTTATGCATTGTAGTTTGAGACGAGGCAATGTGGAAAAGAGCGGTGCATACCCATGTGCAGTGTGTGGAAAGGGAGTGGGCGTTAACTCAATTCAATGTAGCATCTGTCGATGTTGGGTACACCATGGGAGTAAGCGCTGTAGTAGAATAAAGGGGCCCCTGCCGAAGGATAAGTCAGAAATAGAGAAATTTGAGTGCGTTGTGTGCAAAGGCGAGCTTGTGTTAAGTGATGATCCTGTGGCTGTGAATTTTGGAAATGAGTCTTTGGAGCTGGTGAACAAGTTTTGTTACCTAGGAGATACCATCTCTGCCGGTGGTGGGGCCGAGGCTGCCACTGTTGCTAGAATTAGGTGTGGCTGGGGAAGTTCAGAGAATTGATGCCAATCCTGACCATGAAAAAAATGCCTCTCCCCCTGAAGGGAAAGGTGTATGCCTCATGTGTTAGAAGTGCAATGACGTATGCCTCAGAAACATGGGCCGTTAAAGTAGAGGATGTCAACAGAATGGAGCGTAATGAGATGAGAATGGTGAGATGGATGTGTGGGGCCAGGCTACAGGATAGAATAACAAATGTTGAGCTGAGGAGACGTTTAGGTATAAAGAGTATTAGCGAGGTGATGCGTACAAGTAGACTGGGATGGTATGGACATGTGGAGAGAATGGATGAACAAAATTGGGTGAAAAAATGCAGGTCTGTGATAGTGGAGGGAGCTGCACCAAGGGGTGGACCGAGGAAGACCTGGGATCGGACTATACGCGCCGATCTCAAATCCAAGAACTTGACAAGTGAAGCAGCCCTTAACAGGGTTGCCTGGAACACCGCCATTAGGACAAGAGACTGAAACTGCACTTATGTGTGGAACACTCAGTCTTAAAATTTTATGTATGTATGTATGTAATGCTACCGCTTCTCTATTTTTCTATTTATGTAATAATGCTACCTCTTCTCTATTTTTCTATTTATGTAATAATGCTACCTCTTCTCTATTTTTATATTTATGTAATAATGCTACCTCTTCTCTATTTTTCTATTTATGTAATAATGCTACCTCTTCTCTATTTTTCTATTTATGTAATAATGCTACCTCTTCTCTATTTTTATATTCATGTAATAATGGTACCTCTTCTCTAATTTTCAATTTATGTAATAATGCTACCTCTTCTCTATTCTCTACCAACAAGACTATCACTTCACCAACACTACCTCACTACCACTCTTGATATGCTGTACCTGGCACCAGCAAACTTGACAGTTGATGATAAACCTTATTATACACAGGTCTCCCTCGATATACGATTAGGTTACATTCCTGAAAACCCGATCTTAAATTGAAAATCATATAGCAAACCCTGAAATTAATGGGGTAAATATGGATGCGTTCTGAGACCAGCCAAAACCCAAACCCAAACACCTAAAAACCTGTATAAATGTACTAACCACAGTGATCATCGGATAGTGAGGGAGACCTGTATAAATGTACTAACCACAGTGATCATCGGATAGTGAGGGAGACCTGTATAAATGTACTAACCACAGTGATCATCGGATAGTGAGGGAGACCTGTATAAATGTACTAACCACAGTGATCATCGGATAGTGAGGGAGACCTGTATAAATGTACTAACCACAGTGATCATCGGATAGTGAGGGAGACCTGTATAAATGTACTAACCACAGTGATCATCGGATAGTGAGGGAGACCTGTATAAATGTACTAACCACAGTGATCATCGGATAGTGAGGGAGACCTGTATAAATGTACTAACCACAGTGATCATCGGATAGTGAGGGAGACCTGTATAAATGTACTAACCACAGTGATCATCGGATAGTGAGGGAGACCTGTATAAATGTACTAACCACAGTGATCATCGGATAGTGAGGGAGACCTGTATGAATGTACTAACCACAGTGATCATCGGATAGTGAGGGAGACCTGTATAAATGTACTAACCACAGTGATCATCGGATAGTGAGGGAGACCTGTATAAATGTACTAACCACAGTGATCATCGGATAGTGAGGGAGACCTGTATAAATGTACTAACCACAGTGATCATCGGATAGTGAGGGAGACCTGTATAAATGTACTAACCACAGTGATCATCGGATAGTGAGGGAGACCTGTATAAATGTACTAACCACAGTGATCATCGGATAGTGAGGGAGACCTGTATAAATGTACTAACCACAGTGATCATCGGATAGTGAGGGAGACCTGTATAAATGTACTAACCACAGTGATCATCGGATAGTGAGGGAGACCTGTATAAATGTACTAACCACAGTGATCATTTTGTATTTTGATGACACATAAGAGTAGTGATGTTGGAACTATTTACATACTAACCACAGTGATATTTGTTTTGTTAGAGAATAAAGAAGCACTGTAATATTGTTAGAGCTATTATTGTACTATCCGCAGTGATAGTTATGTTGTTAGATAAAAGAGAATGAACAGGTAGTATTGTTAGAGCTATTATTCTACTAACCACAGTGATAGTAGTGTTGGATGATGACACAGGAACCAATTGGTCGTAGCGATGGAGATTGATGGTAAGAGTAGCACCTTCAACGTCATCCTTCAGGTCACTCACCACGTACACTTTCACCTGAAGGATAAAAATTAAAATGTAAACCTTGCAAAATAAACAAACTAATCATAAAACATGGAAGACACGATACAAAGAAAAAAAATCGCTATGTTGAAGTGACGCCTTAATCAAATCAAATTTTGAAATAAAAGAACACAATCCACCACATAAGGTGTACATCACTACATGAGCAAGTTTATCTGTTTCCCAAGCAAACTAATCGCACACATAACAACGCAGTATTGTACTATTGCAGGCAAGTGTACATTTGTTGACAATAATATTCCTCTATGAGTGTTTATAATAAAAATGTGCAGTGTTTCATTTGGGTTTGATACATTTTCAGTAAAACTAAAGCCTATTAATTATAATCAAGCCAAAATCATGACCCCTAAAGCTCTTATAATAAATATAAAACTTGCAAAATAAACAAACCAAAACTGGGACGACACGATATACAGTAAAGGCAAAAAAACTGATCAAAATCACTATGTGGAAATAACGCTTAATAAAACTAAAACATGGCTAGAGCAAATGGGCTGTATACTTCCACACCTATTTCCTGGTTGAATCTTTCCAAATGGTAGAAATAACAGATCAATTAAAATTTGAAACTTGCAAAACAAACAAACCAAACCAGGAACGCACAATACAAAGACAAAAAGAACTTATCAAAATCACTACAATACCGAAGTCATTTTTGAGTCATGAGAGCTTGGCGTTGGTATTATTGTCTTACCTATAATGAACAGGGTACAGTATTTATATTTTCACCAACTCACTAAATAACTAAAAAAAAAAAAATAACTAATAAAATCAATGAAACTAATGAATACATGTGGTACTCCAAGGATTCCAACCTAAGATACTCACACTAAAATTCCGCATACTAACCAGTACGCTATAAAGACAGCTAAGAAAATTACTGTATGCTACTGTACTAAATTACTGTATGCTACTGTACTAAATTACTGTATGCTGCTGTACTAAATTACTGTATGCTACTGTACTAAATTACTGTATGCTGCTGTACTAAATTACTGTATGCTACTGTACTAAATTACTGTATGCTACTGTACTAAATTCACATTTTTTCACCAACCAACTTTACTTCTAAACTCAATTAATGAAATCAACAAATACGTGTGGTACTCCAAGGTCTCGAACCTAGATACTCACACCAAAATTCTGTGCATTTATGCATTACGCTATCAAGACAAAAATACATGATGGACTTACACTTTCTACATCCATGTATACAGAAGTTATAACCGGAGCAAAGAAGTTCTTGCCGTAGTAGTGGAGCATTCTTCCAACGCCCTTTGTACTCTGTAATATCAGTTATGTATTAGGGGGTATCACACAGGAACTTTTATGGCTAATTTCTATACTGTATAATGTAAAACTTGCAAAACAAACAAACCAAAATGAGGACAAGACAATATAAAGGCAAAAGAACTTATCAAAATCGCTATGTGGAAATAAATATTTAGCAAAATAAAATGTTGAAATAAAAGAACACAAACACCACCACATAGGGTGTACATTACTACATGAGCAAGTTAATCTGGTTCCCAAGCAAACTAATCACACATATTATAACAACGCATTATCTTCACAATCAAGTAATTAGTCAATTTGGGAAGTTCAGGACGTTCTGGTAAATTCTGTACAAATGTTGAACTGACCAATAGAAGCCCAAGACACTCCCTGCCATATATCGTTGAGTTGCCAGTATAGCGCTCCCATGGTGTACCCTTCACCCTCGTCCGTCACTGTACTCCTCCAGCGCCGGTAGAACTCTGTCTCCGCCTTTACTGCCATGGCTTGGTGAACCTACACAATACACAAGTACACAGTCACTCAGAAAAGTTTGTAAACCTCCCTTGTTTTTAATTGTACAAGTATCAGTATACAGTACCTTTAGGACATATGTATCTACATATAAGTTTAAAGTCCGCTCCATCCACAGAATGCGTGGTCTCAGTTCTTTTACTGTCTTCGTAGCGCAATGGATAAATGCACTGAATTTTGGTGTGAGCATCCTAGGTTCGAATCCCTGGACTGCCACATGTATTTGTTGATTTCATTAATTGAGTTTAGGAGTAAAGTCAGTTGGTGGAGGGAACATAATAACTATAGTACAGTACAATAAAGTCTGGTTGACCTACCCCTAGCTCCAACCCAACATGGCTTTAGGCCACTGCACTCCACAAACACTCTTCTCACAGACCTTACACAAAGAGCTTTCGACGGCATCAACTCAGCTAGACCACCACACAGATCACTATTAGCCACACTCGACATTAGTAAAGCCTTCGATGCCATCCCCCGCCACAACCTAACAAACAAAATCTACAACACAAACATGCACAACAACACAAAAAGGTGGCTGGCCAACTTCCTAGCAGGCAGATGTGCACACGTATCTTTTGCCGGTCAGTCATCTAAAATCAGAAACTTTCCAAACGGAGTCCAACAAGGATCCGTCCTATCGCCCGCACTCTTCAATCTGTACATGCACGATATAACTACACCCAATAAGCCCCAAATAAACTTAGCCTCCTATGCAGATGACATAACACTCACATGCACACACCATGACCCAAAAAGAGCAACAGATCTCCTTCAACCCTATCTCAACACACTACATGGCTGGTGCACTACAAACAGACTTAATCTAGCCCCAGCCAAATCCACCGCAACCCTGCTCACAAGTTGGACAGGAGAACACGAATACATCCCTCAACTCACCATAAACAACACACCCCTAACGCTGCACCATCAGTGCATAGTTTAAAAGCACGGTATGACAAACATATCTTAGGAGGCGGGAATTAACGAGCATGCTCACTCCCGCAAATACAACTAGTGTAAGTACAACTAGTGTAAGTACATACACACACACCCAAAATCCTAGGAGTAACATATGATACTCGTATGACATTCAAACAGCACACCACAAACATTAAAAAGAAACTGACACCCTCAGGTCACTTGCTCACACAAAATTTGGACACAACAAAGAAACTACCACCACAGTATATAAACAATACATAAGATCAGTGATGGAATATGCAAGCCCAGCCTGGGCTTCTAACCTAGCTGAAACACATCATAAGACCTTACAGACTATTCAAAACAAAGCCCTGAAGATCATTACAGGCTGCACAGCTACTGCACCCACAGATCACCTACATCAAGAAACCAAAATCCTCAAAGTCAAAGACCATCTGGACATGAGAGGCACTCAATTCCTGGCAGCAGCCTCCACGAACCAAGACCACCCACTAAACTACATGGCAACACACCCACAGACACCAAGAAATATCAAAACAACACCCAGCACACGGTATCACACACAATTTGTCCTCTCTCCCTCCCTGCCCACCCCGAACCAACTTCCAGAAGCACATCCATACTCATATCTCTCACCGATCCATCCACTCACTCACAGACAACACGCAGCTGCATGCACGACCTCCCGAAATCCATCCTTCCGAACCCTCCCTTCCTCGCGAGGACAGAGTCCACCTGGCCAGGCTGAGATGCGGACACCATCCAGCTCTCCTGAGCTATCAGAAGAGACTGGATGACTCCGTTGTCGACGCCTGCCCGGGATGTAACACAGCACCCCATACCATTAAACACATCATAGAAGACTGCATTTCACACAACCACTTAAGCCAACAACACAATCTACACTCAATGAGAGCTCTGTGGGAAAGCCCGATCGTGGCCATGGCCTTTCTCAGGGACTCGGGGCTGTTCGGCCAGGCAGCTTAGGGAACAACAACAACAACAACATCCGACAGACACTAATACAGCACAGAACAAGCCAAACGTAATGACAGCTGAGACATGACTTATTAGCGCGACCGTACAATATAAAGGATAGACATACTTGAAGGAAGGCCAGGACTGGAAGCCATACTCTGAAGCAAATCGGCAGCGCGGGAAGTTCTCCCCGTGCCAGGCGTCCAGTACAGTAGTGAACTGTAACGGGAAAATGAGGTCAAGTAGAGATCCTGTTGCAAGATAGAGTGACCAGATTTTTTGCAGGTCATTTTGATGCCTCAATTGACCACTTGCGAGTTTCAGGCTATAAGGAAGTTGGAGCCGTGGACATCGGTATTTAAGAGAAATGCAATAATAATGTGGGTTTCTGATGGATAAAAAGTATGACCAATTGGGATTATGTATTTATATACTGCATGTATTTTTATGTATTTATATATGTGATACAGTACTTCATATAGGGTTTTCTACCTACAGTCTACCTCTAGTCTATTATAAGTACAAACTAATTATTAAATATTTTCATAGAGGCTTTCCGAGTCGGATAAACTCTAAGTTGGTCAATGCTGTCAGTCCTTGAATAAACTGATGTCCTTTTCAAGGTGGACAGATCCGCTTGGGGGCGTTTTGTATATAGCCACCCTCATAAAGGGGAGTAAGATATCTGGCGATAGATAGATAGATAGTACTTATGGTCCCAGAACGCATCCCCATTTACCTCATTAATTTTAGGGTTTTCATTTTTGTTTATGATTTTTCTACTTAAGATTGGGTTTTCAGGAATGTAACCCAATCATAAAACGAGGAAGACCTGTACTACATCTCCGCTAAATTTTCCGTCTCAAAACAGCCCTTACCGTCCCCATAGAAGTTACTGTAGGGATGCTCAGCCAAAAAACCCTCCTCCTCCAACTCTATACCGTTGTTTGGTGAGCTGACCACAAACGGCCTTGTGTCGTCCACCTCCAAGCTGGTGTTACGTATGGTGTCGACGTACAGCTTCACGTAGTCCTCCAGCTCTTCCTTGTACTGCTCAAAGTTGCTGAATGTCCCGTACCTGAGAATAGAATAGACAGTTAACCCTCTCGCTATCCTGTGGACTCGGGGGTTGCCGTTTAGCACTCAGAAATAAGAGTTCTCTCAATCTCATAATTACCTCTCCATAATTAGTTTTCTGCCCACAGCTCATTCAAAGAAAACTGCAGAGGTTGAAGTAACAAAACCTACAAATTTCTAAATACCCCTGATGACCAGAAAGGGCGCAAATCGCATCCTGTGCGTGGAAGAGTTAAGTGGGTAGGGTTTAATTATTTGTTTATTTATCTATTCATTTATCATGGTTCTAGTTTCCTCCCTAGACCACCATTGAACTTAATTAATTATCCTCAAGATACCCATTCAAGATAAATAAGTAGATTTTTCGATAGAATTAATTTAAGTGGACCTATTCCTATACAACTAAAGAAACAATAATTCTATCTATTGCCAGACACCTTAATCCCCAAGGGGGTGGCCACAAATGAACCGCTTTCATATGCTTCCATATGCTGAGGAAATGAATTAAATTATCTAGCTAGTTCCAGTTCAAGGAGGAGGGTTGTTCAAGCCCAACCGCCCATTAAGAAACTGCCAGACAAAAACTGCAGGAAAATGGGTTGCTTCTGTTCGGGCTCGGTCACTTCTTCCAGTTTCTTACAGTAGATCCTCTGGAAAAAGGAAAACTAGGCCTGTGTATCCAGCTCAGTACCAGTACTTGCACTGCTGCGGTCGTTCACGGTGTTGGCGGCGGCGGTAGCAGACGCAACATTTTTACTATTCTGTATTTTTGTTTTATAATCAAACTTCAAATCTTGTCTTCCCCATGCTTTATCAAGATTACTTTCAAACTCCCTTATTGATTCGGTCTTGAGTCGGCCACCCCCAGCTATGCAATATGTGCCTGAGTACATACAAACACACATACACACATACCCAGTACATACATACATACCAATTATCTCTAAGTGCCGCCTCGTTCTCATTATTCCCGGCCCATAGTAGTATACTGTACTAGGGTGGTGGCGAAGGCGACGCAGCTGGGTCACCACCTCAGCCCTCACACTATCCAGGAACGCGTCCCCGATGGGATACATGCTGCACGCGAACATCAGGTCCTCCCAGATCAGTATCCCTAACTCATCTGCAATCTGTTAGAGAGGAGATATAATGTAAAACTTGCAAAACAAACAAACCAAATCAGGAATGGCACAATATTAAGACAAAAGAACTTATCAAAATCACTATGTGGAAATAATGCATTGAAGATTTAGCAAAACTATAATTATTATGGGCTAGGAATCCTCCTCAATTCTCCTACTCGACGAGAGAGAGAGAGGGGAGAGGGAATGCGAAAGTGGTCCCGGACCTCAAGAATTGGAACTTTAGAATGTTGTTCCTGTTCGAGCTGAGCTCTGTCTCTTGTCAGCCACCTCTAGCTATGGGGTATGTGCCTGAGTATATACATACAAACATACAGTATATTCATATTATGAAATATATATACAGTACACAAAACAAACTTAACATACAAATAGTGTAATGTAAAAATGAACTCTGAAAAGTTAACAGAATGAATATAAACATCACTTGTGGAGGAGCACTTTATTGACAACGTTTTGCATCTCTCTCTCTCTCTCTTCAGATCACGTTACCTGAAGAAGCTATCTGCGAAACGTCAATAAAGTTCTCCTCATATGGTGTTTTTATTCATAGTGCAATGTACAGTACTGTACTGTAGTTACAAATGTCAAAAGGCTAACACCATAACATAAATTAAGATGTAAGTAATTAAAAAAAATCTAAACTAGCCCCATAGTATAATCTATCTATCTATCTATTGCCTGACGCCGTGATCCCCGAAGGGGTGGCCACGAACGAACCGCCCCCATGCACCTCTGTCCCCAGTCAGTCGACGCCCCTCCTCCCAACCAGCACCGCCTTCATTCATATACTTCCTCACTCCATCCTTCCACTTCTCCCTCGGTGCACCTCTCCCTCTCTGTCCTTCCACCTCGCTCTCGTACACCCTCTTAGTTAATCTCTCGCTTTCCATACGTTCCATATGGCCGAACCATCTCAAGTTGTTCCTTTTCACACTTTCCAGCACATCTACCTCCACACCACACCTCCTTCTTACTTCCTCATTCGTCTGTCTATCCCTCCATGTAACTCCGCACGCACTTCTCAAGTAACTCATTTCCACCGCTCTCACTCTTGGTCCGAGTCTCTTCCCGAACCTCCATGCTTCGCTTCCGTAAGTTAGTGTCGGGATTACCACACTGTCATGCAAGGACTTCTTCACTTCCATACTGACCACTCTATTTCTTGTTACTGCTTTCAATGTTCCTACAACCCTCTTCCCCTGTTGCACCCTCTCCCGCACTTCTTCATCCATAGTCCCATCTTTACTCAACACACTGCCCAGATACTTAAAAGAGCTGACAATCTCCATAGCCTGACCGTTCAACTTCACCTCACACTCTGTGACTTCACCCCTTTCGAAGACCATAACCTTGCTTTTCCCCGCATTTACCTTCAAATTCCGTTTTTCGCACACTGTTCCAAACTCATTTACCAGACCCTGCAACTCACATTCATTATCGCTCATCAGAACTGTATCATCCGCAAACAGCAGTATAGGCAGCTTCCACTCATTTCTCTCCTTTTCAGCGATACACTAACATCCACTGCTCTTCCTAGTATTTCTTTCATGACTCCATCCATATATACAGTAAACAACCACGGGGACATCACACACCCCTGTTTCAACCCAACACTCAGGTCAAAGAACTCGCTCTGCTCATTCTCCACCCGTACTGCCGCCTTTGCACCCTCATACATGCTCTTCACTGCTTTCAGCAACTTGCCATCTACTCCGTATATTCTAAGTATTTTCCACATGCCTTCTCTATCCACTCTGTCATAAGCCTTCTCCAAGTCCATAAAGGCAACATACACCTTTTGTTTCTTCTCCAGATATTTCTCCACAACACAATTCAGGGTAAAAATATGATCTACACAGCCTCTTCCCTTCCTAAAACCTCCCTGCTCGTCGCCTATCCATTTCTCCGTTCTCACTCTCACTCTCTCAATCACTACCCTACTGTACACCTTCCCTACTATGCTAAAAAGATATATTCCTCGGTGGTTACCACACACTCCTCTTTCCCCTTTGCCCTTATATAGGGGGACTATTATGCCAGTCTTCCAGTCATCGGGTGCATTCCCCTTCTCCCATGCTAGTTTGCACATTTTCCATACCCATTCGATCACTATCTCACCACCATACCTCAACATTTCCCCACACACTCCATCTGTTCCTGGTGCTTTCCCCAACTTCACTCTTTTCATGGCTTCCCACACTTCTGACTTCTTAATATACAATAATATACAAGTAATTACTGAGAGCACTTTTTGTATTTCTTTTGCCAGACGCCGTAATTCCCGAGAAGGGGTGGCCATGAACATTAGGCGTTTGTCACGAATCGCTAAGTCAAGTTGCCCGGGCTTGACATCAACCAATATTTTTACAGTATGGGCTCGATCTGCCGACCCTTTTTAATCAGCAGCCGACGCTCTACTGACTATGCTACGGCTCACGACAAGAGAGAGAGCACTTTAATTAAAATAATGCAAGAGAATGAACGAGCTGCAGACATAATTGGATGAGAAATAGGAAGAAGAAGAAAAGCAGTGAGAGAGACAGTGAAGAGGGTGAAGATGGGTCAAGCATAAGGGGTAGATGGAGTGTGTGAGGTGAGATGCTGAAGTATGGAGGTGAGGTAGTGATTAAATGGATAGGGTAGCTTAAACCCAACTGAGCCTATTAACCCTTTCACGCACAGGACGTGATTTGCGCCCTTTCTGGGATATTTAAAAGCCTTTGTGACCATCAGGGGTGTTGTTGTTGTTGCTGTTCCTCAGGCTGTCTGGCCGAGCAGCCCCAAGGTCCCGAGCAAGTACCAAAGCCATAACCGAGCGCCCCCACAGAACCCTCCCAGCTTACCACTAATAATGCCCAGGTGACCGAAGCCACTCAAAGGAAGGGAGCTGAGGAGGGTGCGGAAACGCCCCGGAAACAAAAGCCCCACCCAAGGCCCTGTGCTCCTCAGCAATTATAAAGGGAAAGTTGAGGGGCAAAGGAAAAATGTGACGCTTTGGCTCCCAATCTGCCAGGGTTGGCAGTAGGGAGGTCAATCCACGGAAAAGACGCCGTCACTTGACATCTAGAAAATATATAAGTAAAAGGAACAGTCAGAGTAAGCTATGGGTATGGCAGAGAACGCTCAACTCTCATTCTGATAGACCAGCCCATCACCATCCATCAGGGGTGTAGAAACCTTTAGTTTAAATTAAAATGTAAAACTTGCAAACTAAACAAACCAAAACTTGGACAAAGACAATATAAGGCAAAATAACTGATCAAAATCGCTATGTGGAAACAACGCTTACTAAAATAAAATATATGAAATAAAAGAACACAATCCACCATATAGGGTGTACATTTATAGAAGTAAAAAATAACTCGCTACTTAACTACTGTATATTGATCTAAATTAACCTTTTTGCATAAAAGGATGCAATTTGTGCCCTTTCTGGGATACTCAAAAACCTTTCTGACCATTTGGGGTGTTTAGAAATCTTTAGTTTAGTTACCGGTACTTCAACCTCTGTAGTTGTCTCTGAGCGAGCTGTGGGCAGAAAGCTACTTGTGGAGAGGCAATAATGAGAAAAAGTATTTCTATTGATGTATACTAAACAGCAACCCCCAGTGCTAGAAAAGGATTAACCCACCATAGTTGGCTACGCTAATTAAAGTGTATTCATCAAACTAACATGGCAGAAATTGGTAACACAGCCTTTCTAAACTGCTTGTGTAATGTTGCCTTTATTTAATATTGGTTATACACATACAGTACAGTACTGTATATAGAAAGTTAGCATAATCAATTTCTGCCAAATTAGCTTGAATACACTTTAACAAATGATTTTTGTCTTTATATTTTTAGTAGTACCGGTACAGTTGGAATGGCTGTGGATGTATAGGGAATATTTGTAACCCCTTGACTAATAGTGGCATGCTAATTAAAATAGCCAGAATAATAAAAATATAAAAACTGAAACCTGGAGATCAATGTGTCTGGCAATAGATAGACAGATAGGATAAAAATAACCATCGTACCATTTTGAGAGGATTAGCTGCTTTCTAAGTGCGATGAAAGCGGTGTCCTGCTTCCTGAGAGTTTCTGCTTGTCTATCGGTCAGTGCCTGGAAAAGAAGTTGCTATTAGTTTGAGATGAAAATTATGCTTTTCCATTTTTTTATGTGTGTGATTTCAGTGATTAAAATGAATTTACTACAATACAGTGGTTTGTCAAAAATCCCTCGCTCCCTTACTAAACTTATCTAACTTTACCTACCGGTACCAGTACTATACTTATTATTATTATTATTATTATACTTTCCTAACCTAAGTTTACATTGTTTTCAATATTAGTCAAGGTTTCTTAGTAAACATTGATTACCTGATATCGTTAATTCCGCTACTCTCGCGCATGAAAGCCAATTTACAGTACAGTACTGTACTTCCATGGCACACATACCAGTAGGTGTGCCATGATTCGCATTTGTGTTGCCTAGGCCTATAAAGATTAAAATATGATGTTTGTGAGATTTACCTTTCTCCTCCTCCCTGCCTTTGTTTAGGCTTACATCCTGGACCAATTGACGAAACACTTACAGCATTTATCAACTACAGTACTGTAGTTAGTCAGGTTTGACATCAGTTAGTACAGTATTGTTATATTGTGGTGTGTGTGGGGACACTTTGGAAACTATGTAAGGTTTGTTAGTGGGGTTGTGGAGGTGCCAACCCCACTTACACAGTAGACTAGACTAGGTTAGGTGCCTGCTCAAGTACTTCAATTACCTTCAGTACCGGTATTATATATTATTACCTCAAATAGGCCATTATAGGTAAACTAATGCAAATCCTCCAAAGAACAATAAAACACTATATTCAGTGCAATTTTACTTTAGTAATGCGCAATTTACAGATACCACTACCACTACAGACTTCTTTGAGAGTTTTTTAGGTTTCCACGCATCCAACAGAAAGCTTACGGTAACGTACCGGACAAACTGGATTTTAGGTCACGTATGGGATATAATATTCTAAATGTATACTATAGCTTTGTCATAGAGTATTAGTCACCACAATATATGTCTTTACCGCTGCATATTAAATTATTTTTCCTTCGACTTTGTGGGTTAAACAAGAGTGATGGCGGCCATCTTTGATCAGCTGAGCACTAATATTTTTCATTTTTGTTACCGTAGTTTTAGTATTTTGTCATATTCTATATCAATACTAACCCTGCGGGGGTCTGGGGGCGGCAGCCCCAAGGTTAGGTTAGGTTGTTAGGTTAGGGTACGTAATGACAAAAATATGGTTTTAGGGGGCATGTTTTAACACTAGATTAGCGGGCTAGCGGTTTATTTATATGTACCGCCCAGCGGGGTGTTTTTAGCCAAAATAGGGCTGTTTATGTGATCATTTTCATGCCTAAATAAGTCCCAGAACGTAAAACAAGTATCTATCCCTGAAAGGGCATAAACAGAGCTTTCCAATGACACCATAACGATCCTTTTATGATGGCTAGTTTTCTTGCAACAACCGCGCAACGCGAGTGCAAAAAGCATGTAATTCGGCACTTTCCCCATACAATTCCGTATATAGCGAGTGAGAGACTGAGAGAGGGAGGGAGGAGGTGGGATTCGTGTCAGTAGGTTCGCCGCGGTGGTCTGGAGCAGTCATACGCTCGCTACTCTCCTGCCACCACTTGTCTCTCTCTCTCAGCAACATTACGTGCTGAAATTGCCACACGACCTATGTCGAGCGCCGCCAGATAGTCCAGATTTATTATACTCGACTTATGTTGCGTGCCGATAGTTAGGGGTTAATATTGCAAAATAATGGGTAAATATGAAATATGAATTTCCAGAAGGAAAAACACCTTAAACCACACTAATCAATGAAGAAACTGATGAGAAAAAGGATTATAATACAAAACACACATACGTGACCTAAAATCCAATTTGACCAACGTACCTTATAGGCTAATCCTTGAAAAAGTAAAAAAATATTTATAATCAATAAATAATACCGGTACTGTATCTTGGTAAAAAAAGACGGCACAACTGATCTTAAGTCACGGTACCAAGATTGATGCTGAAATCACCGTCGGTGTAAAATCTAAATACTGTACAGTACTGTACTCTTAAAGGTACCGGTAATATTTACCCGGAGCTTCAAAGCCCTCCCCATTTGTGTTTATTTTTTTAATATTCTCTGGGAAATGGGGCCGTATAGGCCTATTATTGTTTTAAAAGGCCTTACTATAATATTCAGGAAGAATGTAGGCTAGTGTCCGGGCGTACGATTGTCATGTTTACATAGGTCGATCGCCGCGAGGCCGCGGTTAAGTTTGTGTTTATTTTGGCGGCCATTTGTCCCCTGCTGGCAATATATATGATGATGACAATATGTCATGGGGGGGTGAGAGGGGCCAAAACCCCCCCTCAACATATTATTGTATCCAACGGTTTAACGGCAATCAAAATTGACGGGAACATGATCGCAAGTGTCCGACGCCACCGCCTCGCCTAATGTAAACAAGGCGGGCCGCGGGCGGTACGCCCGAACACTACATTCTTGCCTAATATTCTTCTAGAAAATACAGTATAAGCCTAGGCCTACAAAAACACCAGTTTTTTTTTAAGCACGCCTTAAAAAAAAAAAAAAAAAAAATTGGCAAAAGCAGCCGGCAAGAATGTTAAGTGCGGGCGTACCACCAGCCTTGTTTACACTAGGCCTACGCGTAGTGGCGTCGGACCTTTCCCATCATGTTCCCGTCTATTTTGACTGCCTTTGGATAAAAAAATACATTAGCCTAACCAAGCAACCTAGCCTAACCTAACCTAGTATTCATGTAGTAATGACAGGGGGCAAATAGCAGAAAATATAGCGTCGAAATAGACGGGAACGTAACTGCGAGCGCACATGACGACCGTAGGCCTACGCCCGAAAACTACATCCATCCCAAGCAGCCTAGCCTAACGCTATGCGGCTAAGAGGTTACCCAGGTAGCCCTATCATATATTTTTACCCCTTAATCCAAATATTCTAACCTGAATTTGGTCAAGCTTCAATGTCATTGAAGTTAGTTACTTAGGCTAGGCCTATTTACTTTTTACTGGTTCTTTGTTGGCACTTCATAACAATAAGTAATAAGTAAATAGGCCTAGGCCTAGTTTAAGTTACATTTTACGTATTCAAGATACAGATCCAATACGTAAAAACAGCAAGAATAAAAGTTGTCACTTTAGCCTATATCAATAAGTAATAAGTAAATAGATTTAGCCTAAGTTACATTTTACGTATTCAAGATACAAATCCAATACGTAAAAACAGCTAGATATTACCGATTCAAACTGAGAGAAGTCCTATCGTGACTAGATAGCATTTCATTATAGGCCTACATGTTTTGCCTGGGAAACACTCTCTATAGTCACCTAACACTGGAAAATAATAAAATAAAATTACTGTTGTTACGTGTTCGATAGAGTTTACCTATTCAATAAGTAATAAGTAACTAGTTATACTTACATTTTACGTATTCAAAATGCAAATCCAATACGTAAAAGCAGTTAGATTTTATCGATTCTGGATACACCTCCCAATAGCCTACGTAAAAACAGCTAATTTTACAGATTCAAAATGAGATAAATCCTACCGTGACTGATAGCATTTCACTGTAATAATGTATAATGTCTCCAAGAGTGTCTCTGGCAACTGTAGAGACAGTTCTCAGTTATTGCTAGTAGAAATAACTATTACCTCTGATAGTGATTTACACAGGAGCCTATTATTACTAAAAGTGATCAAGTTATATCTCCAGATAAATCTATTCACATAATATAGCAAATATTATATAATATCTAGCTTGTAACTGAATGTAATATAGGAAAGGAAAAGATTACCTTCAGTATGGCAACACTAAAATGGCTGCTGCTCGAAGCGCATGCGCCCAGCATTATTTCTTCCATTCACAATTTTTCTTATTTCTAATGCATACATTGGAAGTTTAAGGTGTGTCAATACATAGACAACTGTCAACTGTGCTATTGGAAGTGGCAGTGTAAACATTAAGCCAGGGATAATCCAATAAACAGGATATTTTACTTCCATTCATAATAGTTTGTTTACTATGATCCTTTTAATTCATTCATTCTTGCCTTTAAATTTTACTATAACCCTCTTTAACTTCATTCTTTCGTTATTTAAACTTCAGTGGTGCCACATCTCATGCACAGTGGTGTCAGATTACTATATTAAGGGGAGATGGGCCATTTTTTCTGGTCCCCTTTCTCTCTCATGTTTAGCCCCATTAGTTTTCAGATTATATAATGTTGGCCCCATTAGTTTGTCGATTTTAAGACCTTTCACCCCATTTCATTGTCAATATCGAGACCTTTCGTGCTATTTAGGTGTTGATTTTGTTTTTCTGGCGAACGACAGTGAGCCTGTAATTTTGGAAGAACCGGTCTTTGGCCGGGACATTTCTCTACCGAAAAATTTACAAATTTATCTAGAAGGGAGATCTAATGGATTTGTTTTAAATTTGATAGAGGTCTAGGGAGGAAACTAGTTAAATAATGAATACATTAACAAAATCGACCTATATAAGTGAACCAAAAGCAGCCACTCTGGTCAGCTTAGGTCTTGTCAATGGTGAGACTAAAAAATTTAAGAACATAAGAACATAAGAAAATGGGAGTCTGCAGAAAGCCGATTGGCCCACATAAGGCAGACTCCTCTCACACTTTTAGATTATTGTATTCAGCTTAGGAGGCCGTCTCGAGAAACCGACCTTCGGCCAGGACCTGTTTCTACCGAAAAATGTACAACTATATATTTTTTTTTTTTTTTTTTTTTAGCTTGGTGGAGGGTCTAGCGAGGTAACTAAAAAAAATACATGAATACATTAATTAATATAAACAAAAACAGACCAGCCACTAACCCTCTAGCATTGGGAGTGATCAGATATTGGTTGACTATCTTAGGTGGTTGAAGATTTAACCCCTTCTGCACCGGCGACGTCTTTTATATTTGATTTAAGCTATAGCTAGACGATTTTATGAATCTTAGAAAAAAATATATGGTAGCTAAAGGGATGCATTGAGATAGTCGGTAGCCTTTTAATGGATAGACGTCCTTCCTAAGCTGAACAAAATCATATAACAGTTGCCAGAGTGTAATGCAAAGTACATCACCGGTACAGAAGGGGTTAACTTAGAAATTGTTAAACAATAACTGATGAAGAAAGTCGAAAGAAAATTGGCTCGTGCAAATACTGAACTGGCAAGTCACGAGTAACGGTAAAGGCTCCCCAGAGTTACCAAGGGGGTGAAATGATGGAATATGTAATACATTGTCCATGTTTGATCGTTAATAGATTATGAAATGTAATGTATGTACTCCGTATCGTAAGCATATATATATATATATATACTGTATAATAATGGCTTATATTTGGAGTTATTTGACTAATACTGTTCTCTTGTATCTCTAAGTAGCTGAAACCCAGAGTCATTTGTTAGACTAGTTCATTTCATAATATCCCATTGTTAGTCAATTACATACAGAACATCGGACCAACCTACTAACCCCAAAAATATGGTCCTGCGATGGCCGGGAATCGAACCCGGGTCAACTGCTTGGAAGGCAGCTATGCTCACCACTATACCACCATCGCCGTGTACATGAAGGCGACTATTTTTAGTTTTACCCTTGGAAGTAGACGTGTTCATATATCAAGAACTAAAAACAAGATTGGGGTTGTTCGCTACAAATCACAAGTTGTTGACATGGTTTAATATAAAAAAAAAAAATACTCTGATATTCTAAGTCTAGGACAAGCATGGATCGAAATTTTATTCTAAAAAAGCCATGGAGTTCATAACATTATTACATAATGGTTATATCTCTTCTACCTTCCCCACATATCATACTAGGGTTAATTTATACATCCCAATATCTTTGCATCCAAACCATATAAGCTCGCAAAGTTATTATATGAAAAACAAAAAAAGTAAATAGAGTCAAAATCAATTATTGCGATGGCCGGGAATCGAACCCGGGTCAACTGCTTGGAAGGCAGCTATGCTCACCACTATACCACCATCGCACGAAGTGTAGGGTTAGTTTCAGCTGACCAGTTCTGCCTATGAGCATCAGCAACTTTTTATTAACCCCTACAGTCCCTACTGTACTGTAGCGACGTCTTTTTAACTGTATTCTGGCTACTATTAGACGATTTTATTCAGTTTAAAAATAGCCTACAGCAATAAACAGGCTCCGAACTATCTAGCTTAAAATTTTTACTACCACAGATCCTTCTTAAGCTGCACAGAATCGTCTAAATATATCTATAATAACATTTAGAAGAGGTCGCCGTTACAGTAGGAGTTAATTCAGTCAATCAATAACATAATATTATCTCAACCCTTTGAGTACAAGCGACATGTTTTATCATTTATTCTAGCTATAGTTAGACGATATTATGCAGCTTAGGAAGGATCTGGGGGATAGTTAAGAGGGTTGCTTGAGATAGTTTGAAGTCTTTTATTATTTTGATAGAGGTCCTGCCTAAGCTGAGTTAAATCGTCTAACAGTTGCCAGAATACGACGAAAAGGCCGTCCCTGGTACTGAATGGGTAAAGAAAGGTATAACTGCCTTTCCTCCAACAAGTTTAGTCCCATTAGCTTTGATATTTTGAGAGGTTCATTCCATTAGTTTGATGATTCTAAGACCTTTCGCCTCGAGCATTTCTTTGTCCATATAAAGACCTTTCGTGCCATTTAGGTGTACAGTATATTTATTTCCTGGCGATTTTTCCTGGCGAGCGATAAAAAACGAGACTGTAATGCTAGGAGGAATTGACCTTCGGCCAGGAAATTTTTCTACTGAAAAATTTACAAATTTATCTTGAAGGGGGGTGTTTTATTAATCTTTCTGGAGGTCTAGCGATGAATCTATTAAATTAATAAATATATAAATAAATACACGATAAAATACCCACTACAAAATAGCCATAGCCATCACAATTGGGGTGGGCCACCAGACGACACACAATTCTTGACCAAATTTGAACGAACTTTGTCATCGCTAGACCCTCGGAATGAATCCATTATACTAGGAGATTTTAACCTGTGTTACAAACAACGAAATAATAGGCTTGTACGAGAATATAGGCACATACTGACAATGCACAATCACAAACAACTCATCACAACCCCCACACGTATCTCTGAGAACACTGCCACAATATTAGACCACATAAACTGTAACAGAGAGGACAAAATATCCCAATCAGGGGTTATACAGACTGGGATAAGTGATCACTTTGTCACATATTACACACGGAAAACCACAAAAATTACCCTAGAGAATCACAAGGTTATCAAAACAAGGTCACTCAGAAACTACAACAAAGAAACATTTCTGGACATTTTAGGGAATACAGACTGGTCTCCAGTGTTTGGAAGTACAAACGTTAATGACGCATGGGTTGGCTTCAGAACCATCATCACAAACATCCTAGACGAAATAGCTCCTCTGAAAGACATACGAATTAAAGCAAGGTCAGACCCATGGATCAACAATGACATACTACACCATCTGGAACACAGAGACAATCTGTTAAAAAGGCTAGTGAAACATAGACAGGATCAAGGTCTGAAACATGAGTTCAACAGGGCCAGGAATAAACTAAGTAGAAAAATCAAATCAGCGAAAACTAATTATTTCCACAATAAAGCAGAGGAATATCAGAATAACCCAAAAAAAACTATGGAGGCACCTAAAAACAACAGGCTACAGCAACAAGGCAAGGGATTCGTCTAACACTAATATTGCTCTCAACATTAATGATCAGGTTTGCCACGATAAACGACAAATTTCAACCTACTTCAACACCTTCTTCACCTCCATAGCAAACACACTTGCACAGAACCTACCGCAACCTTTCAGTAAATACACGACAACAACGGCCACCTTTCGAAATTTCTACAGAGATAAAGGCATACACCCGAACACATTTGGATTACAAAATGTTACACCAAAATACACTTTTGACGAGCTCTCTAACCTAAATGTACATAAAAGCACAGGACCAGACAAAATTCCTGCCAAATTTCTACGAGATGGAGCCATTGGTATAGCAGGTCCCCTAACCCACATCATCAACCTGTCAATTAACACCAACACTGTACCTGCTGAACTGAAGGAAGCTATTGTAACCCCTCTATTCAAGAAAAGAAATAAACTAGAAGTTGGCAACTACAGACCAGTTAGCATATTATGTATTGTATCTAAAATCCTTGAAAGAGCGGTATACACCCAAATTGAACACTACCTCAAAGAAAATTATCTATTTTATAAGTTTCAATCAGGTTTCAGATGCATGTACTCGACTGACTCCTGTCTCATCCACTTAACAGATCACATCCGTAAAGAAATGTCTAAAGGTAACTACACCGGTATGGTTCTTCTTGATCTACAAAAAGCGTTTGACACAGTAGACCATGATATCCTATGTAATTAACTACAAACAATGGGCATCGGGTCTGTGAACTGGTTTAAATCTTATCTTAGTGGTAGAACACAAAAGAGTCAAAATTGATGATAATATATCTGATCCTATGCCAATTAACTGTGGGGTCCCGCAGGGAAGCATCCTTGGTCCCTTACTCTTTCTCTGTTATGTGAACGACATGGAACTGAGCGTCTCGTGTAAATGATTACTGTATGCTGACGACAGCGTGCTTCTGGTTTCAGGAAAAGACCCAATAAGTATTGCCGCTTCACTTTCCAAAGAACTAGAATCATGTAGTGAATGGCTAGTGGACAATAGACTATCTCTTCACCTGGGCAAGACGGAAGCCATCTTATGTGGGACAAAACGCAAACTGAAAGACATTGTGGGCTTCTCGGTCAACTGTAATGATATTCCTATAACAACAGTGTCACAAGTTAAATATCTCGGACTAAAACTGGACTCGAGTTTGTCAGGTGAAACAATTTTGGAATCTATCCTGTGTAAGTGTAGAGCACGTATAGGGGAGGTGTGGTGGAGTGGTCATGCCACTGGATTGGTAATCCAATGGATCCGGGTTCAAATCCCGATATGTCAATGGGAAGATATTATTGGGATTGAATTTGTGCTGTACCTAGGTATCAGTGCATTACCACAAAGCCCACCGAAATGCCAAAAAAATACCCTCATTGTTGCCTGATTAAATAACACTGTATGAATATTCCCATATTCAAAATATGTTACAGGGGGACAATGCCTAGTGAGTTCACTACTCAATAGGTGGCGTTCTGAGAGTGAGGGTCTGAGTCTGGAGGGTGAGACGGTGAAGCACTTGAGCGAAGCAACCAGCCGCTTCAGAGATGGAGCTGCTTCGAGCCATGATGGATGCTTCACATGTCTCACTCCCCAGACTGGAACAAGACCTCACGGGCTTCACCGTGTTGAGCGGTGGAATGTACAGGCTCTCAGCCTATGCCCGAGAGGGAGTAGATGGAATATAGAAAAAAAAAAAAAAAACGTATAAAATACCTGTATAGACAGGTGGGATGCTTGCCAGCGGCGACCAAAAAGACCCTTTGCCAAGCGCTTGTTCAATGTCATTTTGACTATTCTGTGTCATCCTGGTACTCTGCATCATCTAAATCAGCACAGCACAAACTTCAGGTCACTCAAAATAAAATGGTTAGGTTCATGCTGAACCTAGGACCCAGATCACATGTTGGCCAGGAACAACTTCAGTCACTAGGTATGCTCAATGTCTCTGACAGGGCCAAACAAATCAGGCTCACTAATGCCTTCAAAATTTTCTATGACAGAGCTCCAGAGTATCTTAAAGAGTGATTTTGTTAAAGCAAATGAGAGGAGTGGACATAATACAAGAAACAGGATGTTTAATTTTAAGGTCCCGAGAATCCAAGGACAGGGTAAGCAAACATTCTTCTTCACTGCCATCAAAGACTGGAACGACCTACCCCAGTCAGTCCGTGAAAAGAGAACACTGTATTCCTTCAGACGTATCCTAAAGGAACACCTGAACCGGACAGCTGCGAGAAGGGAGCACCAAGCTTATGTCTACTACTAAATACGACATAAGAGATAGGCAAACCAAACTGAAATGATTACTGATTACGGATTACTGATATTTACCATAGGATGTAAGGTATCTTATAATAACCCCCTAGAAATACTTTCTCTAAAGTATCTATTTCTTTTATCCTCCCCTTTTCCCCAGCTAACCTAATCCCACAAGGACCCCAATGGAAATACGCCTAACGGCCTTATTGGGTTATCCTTAGTTGGAATTATGCAAAGCTGGTACATGTCATATTTGTAACATACTATGCGGTACCAACTCTGTAAATTGCTAACTGAATAAATATTATTATTATTATTATTATTATTATTATTATTATTATTATTACCCCCTTTTAAACACTGAATTATTGATTGAAATAATTCCTTATATATATCTTGCTTCTATGCCATTCATGTATTCCTCTCTTTCCCTTCTCTTTATCACCATCTCTCATTCTGCCCAAAATTAAACTGTCATAATGCGGCATAATATTAAACGAGTTAATAAACCCATTCTAACAGAGGATAGAAAGGTAAATACTATGTAAATACCATCAATATACTGTATCCAATGATTTGTTATATCCGTTTCATCCACTTCTTTTTTATAGTGTGTGGCTATTAGATGCCTTCCTAATTGATCAACCCCTGCTGTACCGGTGACATCCTTTTCATTATATTCTGCTAACCATTAAATTATTATATTCAGCTCAAGAAGGATATCAATAACCCATTAAAGGGCTATAGACTATCTCAAATAACCCCTTTAGCTACTATATGTCCTTCCTAATTAAGCTTTATAAAATCGTCTAAAGGCAGCTGAAATATAAACGAAAATACGTCGCCGGTACAGAAGGGCTTAAACGACTCTAATGCTAATCCCTTTCTATTGCCATCCTTTTAACTTTTTTCTGGCTACTTTTAGACGATTTCAGTCAGTCTAAAAATGGCCTCCGGCAATTAAGAGGCTTCGAACTATCTCACAAGTACAAGTTAATTAAACGAACTGTGGCTCAGGAACTCGGTTCAGTCACTGCAGATCCAATTCAAAATATAGGCTACACATAGGCTACAGTAGCATACATATGTTATAATAATGTCTTATTTTAAATAAATCATATTTGGTTAATTAAATGTATAAATTAATGTTTTGTTTTTTTTGTTTTTTACGAAATAGCCTATTATAATCACATCATTATCATATTTATTCTGGAATAATGTTATTTTTTGTAATGATTTGTGTAGCCTATCTCTAGTCTTCGATTCTCCGTAATTACTTCATGTTATTTAGGAAATCTGTATCCCATAAGTATTTCTACAGTAATATTGCATATAATATTATGTTAGTCATTTCCAATCAATATAATGGTCAAAAACTATATTTTACAAGTTTTGTATCAAACAAAACAATATTTAAGTCAATCCTTATATTCAATCGTTTTCTTTAAAACTCTTACTATTATAAAGTACGGATATAATGGGGTAGCTCAATTATATATTCATTATTTCAGCAGTATCACTTCCATGGTAATGCATGGACCACTTACTTTATATTATTGATTAATCCTGCCACTATTATGACGCATTGCTTCATATTATTCTGGCTGTTATTAGACTATTTTATTCAGAATAGGAAGGGCATATGGAAGTCAGAGGTTTAATTGAAATATTCTTTACCTTCTTAATTACTACAGATCTTTCTCCGTAAATTTGCTTTCAGGATTTTGTAGTTTTCTTTTTTCCGTGTGTATGAAGGAGACAAAAGGCAAAGCTGCCTGTTACAATTACATGTCTCCCTAAAGGTGAAAGAGTGATAGAGAGCCAAATTCAAGGTACGTTACAGTCAAAATGTCTGGACACACGGAGCTTAAAGCAGTTTAAGTCATAGGATAATGGAAAACAGGTAGAAGGAGAGTTCCAAATCTTACTCATTAAGTTAGAGGAATGACTGGGAAAATCGGTTCACTCTTGGGTTAGAGAGCTGAACAGTTGGTGAGAGATCTATTGCCGGATGCCGTGATCCCCGAAGGGATGGCCACGAACGAAATGGCCCCATGCACCTCTGTCCCCAGTCAGTCGACGCCCCTCCTCCCATCCAGCACTGCCTTCTCTCATATACTTCTTAACTCCATCCTTCCTCCTCTCACTCGGTTTACCTCTCCCTCTCTGTCCTTCCACCTCACTCTCGTATACTCTCTTAGTCATTCTCTCGCTTCCCATACATTCCACATGGCCGAACCATCTCCAAATGTTCCTTTCCATACTTTCCAGCACATCTACATCCACTCCACACCACACCTCTCTCGTACTTCCTCATTCGTCTGTCTATCCCTCCATGTAACTCCGCACGCACTTCTCAAGTAACTCATTTCCACCCCTCTCACTCTTGGTTTGAGTCTCTTCACCAACGTCCATGCTTCTTTCCCGTAAGTCAATGTCGGGATTACCACACTGTCATGCAAGGGCTTCTTTAATTCCATGCCGACCACCCTATTTCTTGTTACTGCTTTCAGCGTTCCTACAACCCTCTTCCCCTGTTGCACCCTCTCCCACACTTCTTCATCCATACTCCCATCTTAACTCAACACACTGCCCAAATACTTAAATAAGTGGACATTCTCCATAACCTGACCATTCAACCTCACTTCACACTCAGTGGCTGCACCCCTTTCAAAGCCCATAACCTTACTCTTGCCCGCATTTACCTTCAGATTCCGTTTTTCACACAGTTCCAAACATATTTACCAGTCCCTGCAACTCCCATTCACTATCGCACATCAGAACTGTATCATCAGCAAACAGCAGTACAGCTGTACAGGCAACTTCCACTGGTTTCCTTCCCTTATCAGAGGTACACCAACATTCACTGCTCTTCCTTGTATTTCTTTCATGACTCCATCCATATATATATTGAACAGCCATAGGGACATCACACACCCTTGCTTTAACCCAACATTCAGATCAAAGAACTCGCTCTGCTCATTCTCCACATGTACGGACGCCTTTGCACCCTCATACATGCTCTTCACTGCTTTCAGCAATTTGCCGTCTACTCCGTATATTCTCAGTACTTTCCACAAACCTTCTCTATCAACTCTGTCATAGACCTTTTCCAAGTCCATAAAGGCAGCATACAACTTATGTCCCTTCTCTAGATATTTCTCCCCAACACATTTCAGGGCAAAAATCTGATCTACACATCCTCTTCCCTTCCTAAACCCGCCCTGCTCGTCACCTATCCATTTCTCCGTTCTCGCTCCGACTCTCTCAATCACTACCCTACTGTACACCTTCCCTACTATGCTTAGAAGGCATATTCCCCAGTGGTTACCACACACTCCTCTTTCCCCTTTACCCTTATACAGGGGGACTATTATGCCTGTCTTCCAGTCATCAGGTGCACTCCCCTTCTCCCATGCTAGTTTACACATTTTCAATACCCATTCGGTCACTATCTCACCACCATACCTCAACATTTCCCCACACACTCCATCTATTCCTGATGCTTTCCCCATCTTCACTCTTTTCATGGCTTCACACACTTCTGACCTCCTGATCCCCACCTCCTCCTCCACTACTTCTCTTCTTCTCCCTCCCATACCCCATTCAACTATGTTTGCTGGGGCTTCATTCCTTACATTTAGCAATTCGTTTAAGTACTCCCTCCATCTTTCGACTCTCTCTTGCATCTCGACTATTAATCACCCATTATGGTGAGAGATACATACTGTATATGCACTATTATGCAGCCTGGTAGGGCTACATTATCACTTTCAAGATACGATGTCGCATATCTTTTCTATTTTCTGGCTAATATTAGAAAATTTTATTCAGATTAGAAAGGGTATATTGACTAATTATTTTAAAAGATTCTAATGAATTAATTGTTCAAATAATTAATCAATTAAATAATATATATATATATATATATATATATATATATATATATATATATATATATATATATATATATATATAGAGAGAGAGAGATATACGGTATATATATAAAGGAAGTACAAAAATAAACATTCAAGAGTGTAGGAGTAAATAAGTTTATTTCCTTCACCACATGTTATGTGATACCCAAAGTTTAACACTTTGAAGATTATGACGCATTTTGTCAGTTTATTCTGGCTATCACTAGACAATTTATGACGACTTAGGAAGCATCTGCGGGAATTAAAAGGGTAAAGACTGTCTCGATTAACCCTCTGACTTCCATATACCCTTCCTAATATGAATAAAATAGTCTAAAAATAGCCAGATAATAGAAAGAGAAATGCGTCATTGGATTTTCTAATGGTTAAGTGGTTCTTGTGCATTAATACCATCACCTCGAAGCTCTGTCGCTGCGGCCGACATATGAATGCGTCCATTTTAACCTTTGCAACTATTCCCTTATGAAACTATATGCGAAGCGTTGTCTTTATAGTGCTCCTCCTCAAATGGTGCTTCATGTATGCTACTGTAGTATCTCCATAAAAAACTGCATCAGTTTCTTAATATAATATCTTCAAGATCCTCCTTCGATATAAATTAGATGTGGCTGGGGAAAGTTTAGAGAATTGCTGCCAATTCTTACCATAATAAGAGTCCCTCTCTCCTTGAAAGGGAAGGTGTATTCTTCATGTATTAGAAGCACAATGACCTATGCTTTAGAAATGTGACCTCTCAAAGTGGATGTTATCAACCTAATGAAACGTAAGGGGATGAGAATGGTGAGATGAATGTGAGAGGCCAAACTGCAAGATAGGATGGATATCTAGTGAAGAGCTGAGGAAACAGGTATCAAGAGGATCAATGATGAGGTGCATACAAACAGGCTTGGATGGTTTGGGCATGTGGAAAGGATGGATGAACTAAGTTGGGTGAAAAGATGCCAGTCCGTGAACGTGGAGGGAGATAACCGAGGGGTATGCCATGAAAGACGTGGGATCAGACTATACGGTCTGATCTTGAATTTAAAAACCTGACAAGTGAGGCAGCCCTGAACAGGGCTGCCTGAAGTGCCTTGAGGACGTGAGAATGGAACCACACTTCGTGTGGAGCACTCGATCTTTAAATTTATATGTGTGTGTGTGTGTTTATATTAAGCGGAGAAAACTTCATTCATAATTTAGGGATTCTTCACTATTTCTTTATCTTTTGTGCAAGACATCCTTAATTTATTGACAGCCGAAGATACTTTAGAACATTTTCTCTTCAATTGCTGTCTAGTGGTTTTGTTAAGAAACACAAACAGAAAGGCAAAAACTCCTTGTAGGGTGTTGAGGATGTCGGTGAGAAACCTGCAATAAAATATATACATTAGTTTAGCCTTACAATTACAAATAGAAAAGGTATAGTCATAGAATATAGTCATGATGAAAGATAAAATATTGTAGTCAGAGTATAGACTCGATTTTAGCTACTTTTTGACTCGCATACTCTGACGCCACTAAAGTACTTGTGTGAGACCGGCTTAAACATCTGTTGTTACTTGCCTTCCTCTGCACCCCTTCGTACTTACCACATTTCAGAAGGAGGTATTTTCCACGACAGGATTTCGGTGACCCAACACAAGGTTATGAGCGCCAACAGGACCAACTGCTGCTTCGATCTGGAAGGTCATTCGTGGTTTTGATATCTTAATAATTATAATAGCCATAACAGTTAATGATATATTTGAGGAAGCAGAGGAGAATGAAGTATCTAATCGTTTTTGTGGTGAAAAGTGCCTCATAAAGTTGATAAAATACAGTTCAGAAAAATAGTGATGCCATATAGTATTGGAAGGTAAACATGCGAGGGAAAATGCATGCCTGGTTCCAGTCAAGATATACAGACTAAAGAGGCATGTTCACTTCTGTTTAGTCTATATATCTTGGTTCCAGTGATGCTACCTGTGCTACAATATGCGAGTGAAATTATCACGCTACGGTCGTGAATTCGGTTATAATACTATTTGAAGAAACATATATCACAATCAGGCAGTTTAAATATCCACACTTTCCTTCACCACTTACTCTGCCAAATAGTGATGTATGCCAAGACAAGGCTGGTTGTCCGTCAGTGGGGTCTTGACCTCGTTAGCTGGGTCCTTCTCTCCTCGGTCCACTGAAACTCGGTCCACAGATTCTCGCTCCACAGATTTGAGGTGGCGGTAGTGGCATAGGGTGAGAGCCAGGAAGAGAAGGTTTAAGGCCAGGAGGACGGAGATGGGGCCGTAGAAGTAGAGAAACACCTCCACATCACCTGCCGAAAGAATTGTAGGTGTTAGATGATGATGATGATTATTTTTATCATTATTACTATTATTATTTTTGTTAAGTTGGATAAGTGTTACAAGCTGATGGAAAAGAAAAGATAGCAAGATTTGATTGGTAAAACATGTCTGCCCCAATATTATTGTGTCGAGTATGAGGTCTAAGCATAATTATAATCAACGTGGTTCTGCAATTATTACTTTCTCTATCACACACACACACACACACACACACTCTATCTCGCTCTCTCTGACCCTCATACACTCTCTCTGACCCTCATACACTCTCTCTGACCCTCATACACTCTCACTCACCTCTTCTCTCATTCATTCTCTCATTCATTCATTCTCTCATTCTCTCATTCTCTCATTCTCTCATTCTCTCATTCTCTCATTCATTCATTCATTCATTCTCTCATTCTCTCATTCTCTCATTCTCTCATTCTCTCATTCTCTCATTCTCTCATTCTCATCTCATCTCCTCATCATTCCTATCATTCATTCATTCATTCATTCCATTCATACATTCCTCTCATACATTCATTCATTCATTCATTCCTCTCATACATTCATTCATTCATTCATTCACTCACTCACTCATTCATTCACTCACTCACTCACTCACTCACCATAACTCACTCACTCACTCACTTCACTCACTCACTCACTCACTCACTCACTCACTCACTCACTCACTCACTTCACTCACTCACTCACTCACTCACTCACTCACTCACTCACTCACTCACTCACTCACTCACTCACTCTCACTCACTCTCACTCACTCACTCACTCACTCTCACTCACTCACTCACTCTCACTCACTCACTCACTCTCACTCACTCACTCACTCACTCACTCACTCACACACTCTCTCTCTCACTCACTCACTCACTCACTCACTCCTCCTCACTCACTCACTCACTCACTCTCACTCACTCACTCACTCCCTCACTCACTTACACTCACTCATCCACTCACTCTCACTCACTCACCCACTCGCTCTCACTCACTCACTCATCCACTCACTCTCACTCACTCACCCACTCACTCACTCACTCACTCACCCACTCACTCACTCACTCATCACTCATTCACTCACTCATTCACTCACTCACCCCCCCACTCCCTCACTAACTCACTCACTCACTCACTCACTGCCTAACTCACTCACTCACTCACTCACTCACGCACTCACTCACTACCTCACTCATGCACTCACTCACTCACTTACTCACCCATCACTCACTCACTCACTCAATCACTCACTCACTCACTCACTCACTCACTCACTCACTCACTCACTCACTCACTCACTCACTCACTCACTCACTCACTCACTCACTCACTCACTCACTCACTCACTCACTCACTCACTCACTCACTCACTCACTCACTCACTCACTCACTCACTCACTCACTCACTCACTCACTCACTCTCTGACCCTCACACACTCTCATTCTCTCTCACTCTCACTCTCTCCAAAAGGAAAAAGTCCTCTCTAATGGTTGTCCCAGGGGCACCTTACCTCCGAACCAACAAGTGCTCCTACCGATGTCAGGCTTCACCACCCACGGCACATGGTCAGGGGCCAGGTACTGCATGCATACGGTCACCACTCTGTATAATAATAAATACATAAATAAATAAATAAATAAATACATAAATAAATACATAAATAAATAAATAAATAAATACATAAATAAATAAATACATAAATAAATACATAAATAAATAAATAAATAAATACATAAATAAATACATAAATAAATAAATAAATAAATACATAAATAAATAAATAAATACATAAATAAATAAATAAATAAATAAATACAAACATTAACAAAAATAAAAAAGTTCGAGACAGTAAACTTTAAAAAAACTAAAACACAAATAATCATATATGAAAACATGAACAAAATAAGCATAAAATAAAATCGACCAAAACATATATCCCCCCCCCCCCTCCTAACCCTTTCAAGATCCGAATACACATTTCTTTTCTGTCGTATGGCTAATTAATAGACGATTTTATTCAGATTAGGAAGGGTATATGGAAGTCAGAGGGTTAATTGAGATACAGACCCTTACAATTCCTATATATCCTTGCTAAACTGTAGACAATCGTCTAATAAATAATAGCCAGCATAACTGTCAAAATGTGTCACGATCATCAAAGGGTTAAAAGGCTGTTAAACAATGTGGAAACTCATTTACCAAGGTTGTCATATCACAATAACATACACAACGATACAAGAGGGTAACTGTTTTGTAAAAGTCAATCGCAACCAACTCTCTTTGATGATTTTTTTTTTTTTTTTTTTTTAAGAGACAATGAACGGAGGAAGGAAAAACACAGATAAAACAAAAAGGTCCATGTGCCTAAAGGCATCCTCCATTCATAAAATGTTTGTAACAACTGGATTTAAACAGTTACAGTTACTTAGACAAATTCGTTCCACACCTATTCCCTATCACAAATGATAGAAATGGTAGCTCGATTACTCTAGTCGTTTTTTAGTTCTAGAGGTTCGTGGTAACATTTGTTGGCCTAAATATAATTAATTGGCTCCGGTGAAAGTTGTGTGTGTGTGAATGACTTAAGCTCGGTTCACACATACACGTTCTAACGTCCCGTCCGGCCCCGACCAAGAAAATAACTTCTGTGTGTGTTCGTGTATGTCCCGTGGGTGTCCCGGCATAACACGTTTTCTGGCAGTTTCACCGACCTACACGGATTATTTTATGCATGCATAAAAAGGATGCCGCCTAGGCGCTTTTTATTAAGAGGTCGGGGCCGGACGGGACGTTAGAACGTGTATGTGTGAACCGAGCTTTACAGGGCCAACCAAAGCCACACAGCAGGTAGAGGAATAAGGGCCTGGTGGAAGGGCATAAATGGGGCTAAACATGAGGGAAAAGGGCATACAGACTTACAGTATGACACAGGATCAACCCAAGCCACACAGCAGGTAGAGGAATAAGGGCCTGGTGGTAGGGCACAAATGGGGCTAAACATGAGAGTAAAGGGGGTACATAAAACACAAAATCCCTCCCCTTAAACAAACGAATGTTTGTTTGGTTTGTTCCATAGACCTCTGTCAAGCTTAATAAAAACAGTCCCAAGACCCTCTCCCAGATAAATGTGTACATTTTTCGGTAGAAAAATTTCCCGGCCGAAGGCCGGTTCCTCCTAATATACAGTACAGGCTCGCTATTGCTCGCCAGGAAAACATTGACACCTAAATGGAACGAAATATCTAAATAAAGGTGAAGAAATAGGGCGAAAGGTCTTAAAATAGCCAAATAGTTGGGACGAACGACTAAATAAAAAAGGGGGGTGGGGGTAAAGTGATGGGCATGACTTACAGAATGACACAGGGCCCACCGAAATCACACAGCAGGTAGGGGAAGAATATTGGAAATGCACAAATGGGGCTAAACATGAGGGAAAAGGGCATACAGACTTACAGGATAACACAGGGCCCACCGAAGCCACCCAACAGGTAGAGGAATAAGGGCCTGGTGGAAGGGCACTCCAGGGACACCAATTTCCTGAGGGAGACGAAAGCGATATCAAAATACATAACATACACATAATACGTACAATTCAATACTCCACCACATAAGTTTAAATAAATGAATACTTTCAACAGGTACACAATCTAATTGATATATATTTTCTATAGATCGAATCATTAATATTTGCTATGCAAGTCACTATCTAAGTGAAAGGTAAAATACCCAGAATTGGCAATGTGCTCATAATTCACGTTTATTTGATAGTCGATTAATTTATTAATCTATTTATTTATTTGTTTATTGGTAATGTGTTTTTACCTCTCGTTACATATTTCTTTAACTTTTGGTAATGGGCTCTTACTTCACGTTTATTATATATTAATTAAATAATTAATATACACATTTATTAATTTATTTAATGATTTAAGTATTTATTTAGTTATTTGTGTTGTGTTCTTACCTGACGTTTCTCCACACGCTGAAGACCAACCCGGTGAGCCAGAAGAAGGAACACAGGTAGCTGAACTGCATGGTGAAGGCTGCAATATGGGGAGAGTTGTGATTACCTTTGACTTTAAATGTTTGAGATTCACTGAGATACTTGAGGATTTCCGGTTGTTATGACGAGAGAGAGAGAGAGAGAGAGAGAGAGAGAGAGAGAGAGAGAGAGAGAGAGAGAGAGAGAGAGAGAAAGAGAGAGAGAGAGAGAGAGAGAGAGAGAGAGAGAGAGAGAGAGAGAGAGAGAGAGAGAGAGAGAGAGAGAGAGAGAGAGAGAGAGAGAGAGAGAGAGAGAGAGAGAGAGAGATTACAGTTTTATGTTAATAACGAATCGTAATTTTCACTCTTCATTATATTCACTATATTCAATTGGACAGTACATGCTATCTGGATTTATTTCATCAGTCAATTCTATAAAAATATCATTCATATTAATCATATAATTTTCACTAACCCATTGCCATGCAGGTACGATGCATCCAATCCGCCCCAGAGATATTAGCCAGTAAATTTGTGACGTAACTAGACATAAGGGAGGCCACGTAGAAGAAGAAGAACAACCCGCCCGTGATCCTCGACACCAGGCAATAACAGAGCACCGTCAGGAGCAGGAACACGAGCGAGATCACGTAGCCCACACGGAACGCCACGGAACGGATCCCATCCAAAGAATTGCTCTGCATGCATACCATAGCCTTGTCGTCTAAATTTTCCTGGTCTTTGGTAAACTTGTCGATGCAGTAGTTAGTTGGTGGGATCACTCGATCATCAGCATGTAAGTTACCTTTTGAGTCAATGGAGAAGTCTTCTTTAAGCATCTGTGCCAAGCACAGTGGCTTTCCAACCACAGTTTTATATTCTCGGAGCGTTACATTGACAGGAGGATTAAAGGTGCTATCATGGTCGATGCATTTAAAAAATGTCATGTCCATTACTTGTCCAATTTCGCAGCACTTACGGATGCAAATATGTCCTTTACAGGTTTTAGTTTGTTCTTCCATTGGGTTCGAGTAACACATCTTTGCAGAATATTCCACGGAATTATCAGGTAGTTTGCGACCATCGACACAGAAATCGTGAGGGTACGAATATATCCTAAGTATATATTTCAAGGGCGAATTCCAAATATGCACCATACCAGTTGGAACACTTAGTAAATTAGAGACCCTAGACTCAAGTGGCAGAGATATCATCGGGTCCTTGGTGCAGTTAAGTGTATATATGTGATTCTTGATAACCGGCCAAGTCACAGGGGCACCACCAATATCTGCCTGGATGGGTGGAGTGAGGAAATCTGGCGAAGAGGGATCTGGCCGACAGGAACCCTCGCGCATGACCTCTCCTGACGGGCAGCAGCGGGGTACTGAAGGAGGGGGCACACAAGCCTTCACCAAACGCCATGTAACCTCGCCATCGCCATCCATATAATGCTCGATACAGTAGTTGTTTATCCTCAGTCCTTCCAAGTCCCCCACGGAGCCTTTCAGTAATAAGTCGCCCCGCTTCCGCAGGTAGAATTGGTCACTGTTGTAGGTCAGTTCTCTGTGGCCCTCACTGGTCTTGCACGTTGGCTCATGTACCACCACCTTTAGCTGGTCCACTGCAGTCTGGAAAAAAAACCCGCATTAACGGGAGATTTTTATTTGAGTATATTTCTTTATACCGGTATATAATGATTTATTTATTCATATATTCACTATCTGAGGAACCCGGCACTGCCTGGGGGAAAATCGAAGTATGGGCTGTCGATCGGGGGGGGGGGGGGGTCACCAGCTGGTGAAGGGACAACATAATTTTCGCTTAAAACCTATTCTGGCACACCCTTAGTATGCATGCCAAGTATGGGCTCTCCATCTTGAAAACTGAGGGAGTTGGAGGGGGGGGGGGGGGGGGGATAGAGAGATTGTGGCATTATTCTAGCGATTTTCGGCATGCATTTACTATCTAGCGGATAATTGATTTTCGGCATTCATTTACTATCTAGCGGATAATTGATTTTCGGCATTCATTTACTATCTAGAGAATAATTGATTTTCGGCATTCATTTACTATCTAGCGGATAATTGATTTTCGGCATTCATTTACTATCTAGCGGATAATTGATTTTCGGCATTCATTTACTATCTAGCGGATAATTGATTTTCGGCATTCATTTACGATCTAGCGGATAATTGATTTTCGGCATTCATTTACTATCTAGCGGATAATTGATTTTCGGCATTCATTTACTATCTAGCGGATAATTGATTTTCGGCATTCATTTACTATCTAGCGGATAAATGATTTGGTAACCCTGACTGTAAAGCCGGTATCACACGAGAGTTTTTATAGTCAACATTCTATGATCAATATTTTTCAGGCAATTTTTTTTGGAATATTTTGCACTGGTATCGGAAACTAGGCTGGTGGTAGATGAATTTAGGTGATCAATATATTGTAAATGTTGACCTCCTAAGCTGCCAGACCAGTGTTGAGGATAAATGTTGAGTGAAAAAGCGCTCGTGTGCTACCGGCTTAAGGGGAGGCAGACCGTTTTTCTGGATCCCCTTCTACCTAATGCTTAGCCCCACTAGTATTGAGATTTTAAGACGTTTGCCAAATTAGTTTGTCGATTTTAAGATCTTTCGTACAATATCTTTATCAATATCAAGACCTTTCGTGCCATTTAGGTGTCATGTTTTTTTTTCCTAGCGAGCGATTGCGAGCCTGTATTTTAAGAGGAATCGGCCTTTGGCCGGGAAATTTTGCTATCGAAAAAAGTACAAATTTATCTTGAAGGAGGGTCTGGGGGGGGGGGGGTAAGCCTAATGGAAATCTTGGGAGGAAACTAAAACCATAAGAATATATATATATATATATATATATATATATATATATATATATATATATATATATATATATATATATATATATATATACGCTCATCCCCCCTTAAGTGCAAAGAGGGGCTAAGAACACCAGGGGTAATAATATGGCGGAGGTTGGCTGATCTCTATCACTATAGGGTCTCTGGTTTGGCAGAGAGCCAGCCAGCTCTCTGCTCTACCATGGGCGCTGGATTGAAGGCAGACATTATACACTATCAACACTACTGACCTATATAGCCACTGGGGAATAATGTTAATTGCACTACAAAAATAATAGTAAATATATAAAACGATGATGATATATACGGTACATCTGTATATACGGTACATATGTAAACACAGACACATATATCTATCTATCTATCTATATATATATATTAGGGTGGCCCAAAAACAAAAAGTTTAAATTGTCATTCTCCACAAGGCTGATCCTGTTCCATATCACAACGGGAGTTTGCATGCAGAAAATCATAAATATTTTACTGTATTTAGAGGTACCAACGATACGTACATTTTTTGATTTTGAAATAAAATATAAATATTGTTTACTTAATTTATTCTTGGTTGTTGCCATTATATATACCAATTACTGTAAACAATGAAGAATTGTGTGTTAATTGTAATAAATAAACTTAATAAGGCAGAAACAATCTTTGACTTGTAATGCGCAAGTTGTTGGGACCTCTAAACATGCTTCTATCTCTCCAAGTTTTTGCATGTAGGGTCTTGTAGTCTTATGTAACCAAACCAGCCTTGTGGATCAGCATATTATTAGAAAACAATTATAGCCCTATGTTTTTGGGCCACCCTAATATATATATATATATATATATATATATATATATATATATATATATATATATATATATATATATATATATATAGTCCCTTCACTATGGGTAACCCGGAAATCGTGACGCCTAACCTCTGTAGGGCTAATTCAAAACGGGCTAGAGCAAATGGGCTGTTTTCAGACTGGGTAAGGATTTATATCTTAAGAGTGACAAACGAAAACCAAGTCACTTCTATCAAGTCTATATTACTGTATTTGTGACGTTAAAATGAGCTTACAGTTATTATTGTCTTTGGAAGTGATAAACTAGCCCAAAAATACAATTTGATGTTAATTTTGCTATATTTCTTCTCATATGCATTCCAGTCTTGAAACATAATTGCCTCGGTTTGACAAATTTAAATAATAATAATAATAATAATAATAATAATAATAATAGCGTTTTGACTTACCAATTTAGGCTGGTGGAAGCCATCTTCCGCGTATATATAGCTTGTTTGCTGATGTGGCTGGCACCCGTCCTTAGTCATCACTTGCTTGGCACCACAGCGACACTTGACCAACTGACCTGGCACCTGGGGCACCCGACCTTCTTCCAACACGACACCGCTGGGAATTGATGTTGGCACTATTATTCCCTTGGGCTCCTGGGTGCTCAAATTGTTTTCGCTCTGGGGATAGGTCGAGTATTCCGGTGTTTTTCCATTTGTTTTTCCATTTGTTATTTCATTTGGTTTCTCCCTCCTTCGTCCCTCTTCATCATTCGGTACTGTTGGCAGGATCAGTTCCGTTGGCCCCTCGGTACTGAACAAATCCTCTTCCGGTGGTGGTGTTGGCAGATAATCCCGTAGGCTTTCTGAGGGGTCTTCTTGAAAGCCCAAGATGGGTTCAATACTGAGAAGCGAAAGCAAACTCGAAATATATATAACAGAAACAATCATTTTTGAGATGTCTTCTATGCTGTATGCACTAGAACATCGGTCGCATAATCAGATATGTTTAAGTTTGATTATTAGTTAAGTGTACTTTCTCCTTATTGGTTTGCAAGTGATTATAATCACTTTTTTATGGCGGCGCAGTTCTTATTAGTAAATTCCCAGTATATTTCAACACAGCAGCCAAATAAAATCCGCCTTTAGTATATAGAACTACAACAGTGATCGAAATACCGAAATAGAACGCGAAAATAGAGCCAGAGCGGCGCGTGCTTCCATCGTACTGGCTTCACTTATACTGAGCAGTGTAGTAGCGACTGTAGTGTAGTGCATCCAGTGTTGCCATAACTGAATTGATTCTCATTGCCAGATACCTCAAATTTTACTACCAAAATAATCAAAACCAGTTTCTCGATGTCTAATGTAGCGGTACCCAAGGTTTATCGATATCTAAGGACTTTGGTGGTACCCAGTTAGGAAGGCATTATCTATTATTAACATTTTAATTGTGTCGCTGCGATAGAGCATATATGTTAAACTATTAAAGTGGAGAGCACGCTCACGTGTGAATCTGCTTGACCTGGGATCGATCCCAGCCAAGGTGGACATTTAGTGGGTGTGGTAGTACGTCCTAGCGTGTTTCACATTCTCGCACCCAGCCGGGGGACATCTCGATATACAGACTAATAGCACACATAACAAATCCACTCCAACAGCTTCCTCTCTCTCCAACACCCCTTCTCTCCTCTCTACACTCTTCAGAAAATAGGAAAAGTAGAAAGTAGGTACGAGGTGCCGATGTAAAGGCTTATCCCTCAATACCTTCACCACCTATCTATATTCAGTTAATCTAATACTATAGACTTTCCATTATCGTATGTGGCCCAATTTGAACATCGAAAAAAAAGTAACTTGCAATATTGATACTGCCCAAACCAGGGTGATTAATGCCAAATATGCCGAAAGGCAACTAGAATATCGCTACGTAGTAAAACAAAACTGCAGAAATCGCTAGAAAATAGATTAATCTCCAGAGTATTACTTCAAATTAAAAACCTAAAACATAGCTTAAGTTAGTTTTCAAAAGTTCATAATTGTCGCTAGATCGAAGTAAATGTATCTAGGACGACCATAAATTAAGGGAGAGGTACTCGCTTTTTCTGAACCCCCTTCTCCTTCATGTTTAGCATAATAGTTTTGGGATTTTAAGACGTTGTTGTTGTTCCCCAGGCTGTCTGGCCGAACAGCCCCAAGGTCTCGAGCAAGGCCAAGGCCATAAACGAGCGTCCCCACAAATCCCTCCCTGCTTACCACTAACAAAGCCCAGGTGACCGAAGCCACTCCAAGGCAGGGAGCTGAGGAGGGTGCGGAAACGACCGGGAAACCAAAGCCCCACCCAAGACCCTGTGCGCCTCAGCAATTATGAAGGAAAAGTTGAGGGGCAAGGGAAAAATGTGACGCTTTGGCTCCCAATCTTGGCAGTAAGGAGGTCAATCCCCGGAAAAGACGCCGACCCTTGAGATCTAGAAGATATATAAGTAAAAGGAACAGTCAGAGTAAGTTATGGGTATGGCAGAGATCGCTCAGCTCTCACTCTGATAGACCAGCCCATCACCACAGACGTTCGTTCCGTTAGTTTGGCGATTTCTATATCAATATTACGACCTTTCATGCCATTTAGGTGTCGATTTTTTCCTGGCGAGCGTAAGCGAGCATGTCATTTTAGAAGGAACCAAAGGCCGGGAAAATTTTCTACCATAAAATGTACAAATTGATCTTGGGATAGAATCTAGGGGGGTGTAATTCTATTTTTATTTTTTATTTTATTTTTATTTTATTTTTTAGCTTGATGGAGGTGTAGCGAGGAAGCTAAAACATAAATTAATACATAAATATAGATACAACAAAAAAAAAAAAAAAAAAATCTTAAAGTAGCCAAGTTGGCACCACTGATCCGACTCCAGCAGATCCCGTCACTCCGTTTAAGGGGACATGGGCCGGTTTTCTGGACAACTTTCTCTTTAATGTTTACCCCCACTAGTTTTGAGATTATAAGCCCATTAGTTTGGCGATTTAACACCTTTCGCCTCATTTCGTTGTCAATTTTAAGACTTTTCGTGCCATTTAGTTGTCGATTTTTTCCTGGCGAGCGAGACCGAGCCTGACATTTTAAGAGCAATTGGCCTTCGGCCAGGACATTTTTCTACCGAAAAATGTACACATTGATCTTGAGAGGGGGTCTAGGGGGCGTTTTTCTAAGTTTGATAGAGGTTTAGCGAGGAAACAAAGGAATAAAGGAATACATTAATTCGTAGACCAACAAAAAAAACGGCCCAGGTGAAGGTAAGAATTATCGTCAAGTACTAATTGGCAACTCTGGCTGGTCTGTATCGAGGGTCTTTTAGCCTTGGTGTCGGTAACTAGAAGAAAGGCAGACTATTTTAGCTGGCCGAATTCTTAACCCTTTGAGTACCAGCGACGTGTCTTATATTTTGACGATATTATGCAGCTGAGGAAGGATCTGTGGTAGTTAGAAGAGTTGGTTGAGATAGTTCGCAGCCATATTATTGCCAGAGGTCCTTAATAAGCTTAATACAATCCTCTAATAGTAGCCAGACTATGATACAAAGGACGACCCTGGTACTGTATGGGCTAAACAACTTGAATGCTTAACCCTCTCCGACATATGACGCGATTTTGAGCCTTTGGGGGATACTTTAAAGCCTTTGTTACCAACAGGGGTATTTAGAAACCTTTAGTTTAGCTACTTCAACCTCTGCAGTTGTCTTTGAGTTAGCTGTGTTGAGCCTATTGGGGATACTTTAAAGCCTTTGTTACCAACAGGGGTATTTAGAAACCTTTAGTTTAGCTACTTCAACCTCTGCAGTTGTCTTTGAGTTAGCTGTGTTGAGCCTATTGGGGATACTTTAAAGCCTTTGTTACCAACAGGGGTATTTAGAAACCTTTAGTTTAGCTACTTCAACCTCTGCAGTTGTCTTTGAGTTAGCTGTGGGCAGAAAACTAATTTTGTAGAGGTAATTATAAGAGTGAGAGAACACTATTTCTTATTGCTAATCTGGCAACCTCTGCGTTATAAATGCCTGAAAGGGTTAAGCTTCTATACCAACATTGCTTCGACGGTTGGCTGGTCTTTAGGGAGGTCCTTTTTTGCCTTGGTGTGGGAAACTAAAATAAAGGCTGATTATTTTAGAGGGCCGAATTCTTACAAAACTTGAATTTTAAAGCTTTTAGACCACACCGAGTAGTTGGAATATAGAAAGAAAAAAAAGAAAAATGACTACTTGCGAGTTTCGTTCTATAAGGAAGTTGGAGTTATAGACATCAATATTTAGCAGAATTAGTAGCCTAAATACGGTTGTAGTACATTTGAAAATAAATACAATCCAATTCAACATACTTTGCATCCATCAAAAACCTACACGATTATTCCATTTGTATAATAGCGATGTTTAAGGCTCCAACTTCCTTATAGCCTGAAGCTCGCAAGTGGTCAATTGCTTCGACGGTATGCTGGAAAGGAAGTGTGTGTGACCCGAGTTGTTGGTCAGGTCATGTCAAGTGCAAGATACATAGACTAACAGTCTATGTATCTTGGTCAGGTGAAGGTATTGAGGGACAAGCCTTTACAACGGCGCCTCGTATCTACTTTCCGAAGAGTGTTGAGAGGGGAGTACAAAGGAGTACAAAGGAAATCAAGCAACAATAGGTCTAGCGACCCCTCAAGGCTGCTTGCCCTCCAAAACACTGATGGTTTAAGTGTCCAAACAGTAGTTAAGAGTGGGTAAGGGAAAAATTAAAAGGAAAGACTGCCCTGGGACAAATGTCCTAGGCAGGATTAGTTGTTAGTAGGGGACAGTTGTTAGTAATATAATAGATGAAAAAATAAATAAAAACTGTATTAATTTACAATTGCAGTCAGTCGTGGATTTAAGGCAAGGTGTTTGTCTATGTGGAGTTTAAAAGAAACAACGGTGCTGCAGTCTATGACATCTCGGGGAAGCCCATTTCACAAGTTGACAACTCTACTTGTGGAATGGGCTTCCCCGATATGTCATAAAATGCAGCACCGTTGGGGTGGCTTTGGGGTGGCTTTGTGTGCATCGTATAATTTATGACCATAGGGCGGGTTTCCCCTACTGACACCCGAATTTTTCTTTCCTATTGTGGTCAAGTTGTTAATCTCTGTCTGTCTTAGTCTCTCACTCTCTCTCACTCTCTCTCTCTCTCTCTATATATATATATATATATATATATATATATAAAGCGCATATCCCTCTAGCCACCAAACTCTTAGGACTGTGGAGATGAGACTTGGCTGGACTACTCAAGAGGTCGCCGCAGATAAATTAATAACAACTGGTTTGTCACATTATAACTATGGGGGAAGTGATTCCAGTAGAGTATATTATCATAGTGC
>CM064569.1:2475092-2645092 GCA_032716605.1 Paralithodes platypus
AGGAAGGGTGTACGGAAGTCAGAGGGTTCATGGAGATAGTCTTTACCCTTATAATTCCAACAGATTCTTCCTAAGCTGTATATAATCATCTCGTAATGGCAAGCATAATAAACTGCTTGAGCTTCGTAGATGAAACTGCCATAATTCCATAGTTAAGGGTTCTTTTCTTTCTGAGCCCCTTTCTCCCTTATGTTTAGCCCCATTAGTGTTTACATTTTAAGACGTTCGTCTCATTAGTTTGGCGATTTTACGACCTTTCAACCCTTTTCTTTGTTCATTTTATGATCTTTCGTGACATTTAGGTGTCGATAAGCCTATGCCCTTGGGTAGATACATAGAGATCATACCAAGTATCGGTAGCGCCAACGAACTTGACAATAATCTTGATCCCTGACCTCTCTGTAACTCAAAAGGGCCTAGGGAAAACTGGCTGTAAATATCCACACCTATTTCCTGGTGCACTCTTCCCAAATGATATAAATGTCAGCCCGATTGCTTTCATTAATGTCGAGTTATAAGAAGTTAAGGGGTCAAGATTATTGTCAAGTTTGCTGGCGCTACCTGTAGTGTGTTCTGATACCCTGACTTCATGTATTTATGAATGTATGTATATATGAATGTATACATACAACAAGTTAAAGCTATAATGTATGTATGTATACATTAATTTGTATATACTGTATGTGTTACACGTATGTATATGATACCCTTCCTGTCTGTCTGTCTGTCTGTCTGTCTGTCTGTCTGTATGATCGTAGCCCACCAATAAACCTGTGGCCTTGGATAGATTCATAGGGGTCATGCCAGGTATGTATGCATGTATGTATGTATGTATGTATGTATGTATGTATGTGTGTGTGTATGTATGTATGTATGTATGTATGATCGTAGTCCACCAATAAACCTTTGCCCTCGATAACTACAAAGGGGTCATGACAGGAAGTGTGTTCTGCGTCTTACCTGTCCCACATTACTGATATCCTGTATGTATGTATGTATGTATGTATGTATGTATGATAGTAGTCCACCAATAAACCTTTGCCCTCGATAACTACAAAGGGGTCATGACAGGAAGTGTGTTCTGCGTCTTACCTGTCCCACATTACTGATATCCTGTATGTATGTATGTATGTATGTATACAAAGGAATACAAAGGAGAACAAACTGCAACAGACCTATTGGTCCTTACGGGGCAGTTTGGATATCTAAAACTACTAATCTACTGACTACGAGGTAGAGAAAAGGATAGCAAAGAAGAAGGCTCCTCCCCACCCACCACTCCCTCCAGCTAATGCTGGCATGGAAACAGATAGGAAAAATACCATGCAGTATTGAAAAACTGACACGGAAATTCGAACAGGGCAGGGAGAAAAAAGAAGTTGATTTGTAATCTAAGCTAACTCTATTTACTACAATTCTGAAAGGGAACAGATGTGTTAAAATCAATACACATTGCGGTATGCGTTGACACTTCGTTGCGCGTTATTCTGAAGAAACTATGTTAATCGAGGGTTATTTGCCATGTGTTTATCCAGATGGTTCTTAAATGTTTCGACAGTATTACAGTTTACAATGTTCGAGGGTAGTCTGTTCCAATTATTCACAACGCGGTTGAAGAAGAAATGCTTCGCCTCGTGAGAATGAAAACGCTTGCCTATAATCTTATAACCATTGTTTCTCGTGTTTGCTTGATTGATCGTAAATAATTCGCTTACATTTAGGTTGCTGAATCCCTTGAAGATTTTGAACACCTCTATTAGGTCACCTCTCATTCTGCGCTTTGTTAAGCTAAACAAATTTAGTTCTTTTAAAGCGCTCTTCGTACGGTTTATTACGCAATCTAGGTATCATTTTAGTGACTCTGCGTTGCACCCTTTCAAGTTTATTTATGTCCTTTTGGTAGTACGGTGACCAGAATTGCACGCAGTATTCGAGATGGGGACGCACCAATGAGTTGAATAGAGTAAGTATGATTTTTTCTGATTTGAATTTGAATGTTCTGCCGATGAAACCCACCAATTTATTAGCAGTTTTTATTACCTCTGTACACTGTTTACTCGGCTTCAGGTCACTTGATATTATAACTCCCAGATCCTTTTCATTATTTGTATTTGATAGTTGAATGTTGTTCATTGAGTAATCTTTTTTAGCGTTGTTACTACCGATGTGTAATACTTTGCATTTTTCCCTAAGGGGGTTAGGGAGGGGAAGGGGGTTAGGGAGGGGAAGGGGGTTAGGGAGGGGAAGGGGGGACAGATAATATAAGAGATTGCAAGAGAAGTGAACAATGCAGTGATGTTTGAACTTATTCCCTCCCTCCCTTCCTCTCCAGACAGACGTATTCTGAGTATGTTCCGGCTCCTCCAACCAACCCCCCTCCCTCCCCTATCCCCCCCCCTCATGCCTTTCATAAACACAGGTATATCCCCCCCCCCCCTCCCCAATACCTGCTCTGTGGTGTGGCAATGGCTACCGGTATGGATCTGTGGGCCACCTGCCTTAGTATGGTGCTTTAACCTATCTATTACCGATGCCGTCATTTTAGTTTTAATCTGGCTACTATTAGACGATTTTATTCAGTTTAATTTAGGCCTCCAGCAATTAACAGGCTTAGAAAATCGACACCTCAATGGCAAGAAAGGTCTTAAAATTTACCACGAAATGGGGCGAAAGATATGTATGTATGATAAGTATGTATGTATGTATGTATGTATGTATGTATGTATGTATGATCGTAGTCCACCAATAAACCTTTGCCCTTGATAACTACAAAGGGGTCATGGCAGGTAGTGTGTTCTGCGTCTTACCTGTCCCTTGGTTACTGATATCCTGTATGTGTGCATGTATGTATGTATGTATGTATGTATGTTTGAAAAGTTAAGTTAAATATATAATGCATGTATATATGTGTGTGTGTATGTATGTATGTATGAATGAATGAATGTGTGGAAAGTTAAGTTAAAGCTATAATGTATGCATGTATGTATGTACAGTATGTATGTATATATGTATGTTACTGATATCTTTCCTTGGTGAGCAGTCTTAGTGTTAGCATGACACCGCAAAGGAAGTTCTTATCGAGAAGATATATATGACATAAATGGGGCGAAAGTTCTTAAAATCGCTAAACTAATGGGGCAAACTTCTTAAAATATCACAAGCAATGGGGCTAAACATGAGGGAGAAAGGGGTCAAGAAAAAAGTCCCTCAAGTGGAAACCTCCCCTTAAATATGAAAGACGCGAAATAAACATCTTATACCCAAAATACACACCATGATACAAAGCATAATCTGGCAGCTTTCTGGCAATAATAAGAGGCTCCCGTCTATCTATCTATCTATCTACTAAGGTTCTTGTAAGTAGGAAAATTCTGAAGGTTGGAATGCCCTAAGGGGACGACCTCCGTAAAAGTGTCTTCCTAGAGTGTGTGTGGGTGTGGGTGTGTGTGCTGGATAGACATACATACATACATACTTATTATATAGGCTAGTTACGTAGAGCAGATTAACCAGACCAGTTATATGTATATACAGGGTGTTCAGAAAACATGTGTACAAAATGAAATGGGTGATAGGGAACACAGAATTAAACATTTTGTACTCCATGGAGGTATGTCCATAAATGCTTCCTTGCGGTGCTACAGGGTAGACAGTTTCAACGTAATTTCCCTAAATTTGTACCCTAACTTCTCTGTGAGTAATCCGTTTACATACAAACATGGTAATTTAATGTACACAACAGTATGAAAATTATTTTATTAATGTCAGTACACTGCAAAAACAAAAGAATTTTAAATTGAAGAGAAGATTAACAATATTAATCATCAGTCAGAACTGTTTACTGAACGAAGATGTCTTATGTCATACTGTTGTGTACATTAAATTACCATGTTTGTATGTAAACAGATTACTCACAGAGAAGTTAGGGTACAAATTTAGGGAAATTACGTTGAAACTGTCTACCCTGTAGCACCGCAAGGAAGCATTTATGGACATACCTCCATGGAGTACAAAATGTTTAATTCTGTGTTCCCTATCACCCATTTCATTTTGTACACATGTTTTCTGAACACCCTGTATACTATATATATATATATATATATATATATATATATATATATATATATATATATATATATATATAGAGAGAGAGAGAGAGAGAGAGAGAGAGAGAGAGAGAGAGGGAGAGAGAGAGAGAGAGAGGGGAGAGAGAGATGCCGTTACATATAGTTGTAATGGGATAGTTAATTAAATCGAAAATATTCTACATGGTAATAAATGCACTGTAGATATAACAGACACAAACATTAACATACACCCCAATCTTAGCAAAGAAACAAAATAATTATCCTCAGCAATATAACAATGAAGCATATATTTTGTTGGGAGGAAATGTGGCGTAGCAACACAAGAGAGAGACAAGAGTGCGTTGCAATGAGGTACAGGCGCGGACATTAAAAGGGGAGGTTTTTAGTGCGTTTCCTAGACTTCCATCAAGCTTGAAATTACACCCCCTTGACCCCCTTTCTAGATAAATTTGTACATTTTTCGGTAGAAAAATTTCCCGGCCGAAGGCCGATTCCTCTTAAATTACAGGCTCGCTATCGCTCGCCAGGAAAACGTCGACACCTAAATGGGACGAAAGGCCTTAAAAGTGACATCAATGGGGCGAAAGTTCTTAAAATCGCTAAACTAATGGGGCAAACTTCTTAAAATATCACAAGCAATGGGGCTAAACATGAGGGAGAAAGGGGTCAAGAAAAAAGTCCCTCAAGTGGAAACCTCCCCTTAATACTGATACATCTGGAAGCCTCGGACAATGTAAACGAACCAACCTCCACAACACAAATATCAGGTAATTCATTAAGAAGAAGTTTCAATTCAACTAGAGACAGCTTAGAAAATTTAAGAATCAACATTAATGACCGCGACTGTACAAAGATTATTTAGTATCTCAGAGACCTCGCGATCCATTCCGGTGGTGAAAAAACCAAGATTGTATAGTGCAGTAGGCGTATTGCAGAGTGTGCAAAATACTGGCTTCGCTTTCAACCTGCTCTCCCGAAAAACTACTTACAACTGCCGAGGAAAGTTGTGCAAATACTGTTTTTTTTTTTCCCCAGACGCCGTAATTCCCGAAAAGGGGTGGCCATTAACATTAGGCGTTTGTCACGAATCGCTAGGTCAAGTTGCCCGGACTTGACATCTACCAATAACATTTTGAGAGTGCGGGCTCGATCCGCCGACCCTTTGATCAGCAGCCGACGCTCTACTGACTAGTCCGTTCATTCTAGGTTGGGCAGACATCGTAACCCCTAACCTCTCATAACTCAAACAGAACTAGAGTAATCGAGATCATATGTCTACCAAACAGGAAGACTTGGCTAGGGAATATGTGTATAAATTGACAGCTCATTCGCTCTATCCCTTTTTGAGTTACAGAGGTTAGAGGTTATGATTCCTGCCCAACCTAGAGTGAACGGACTATATGCTACGGCTCGCGACAAATACAATATGTGTAGTACAAGACTTTGCATATATCATGGCAAGGCCAGAAATCCTGAACCCGAACCTCTGTAACTCAAAAAGGGCTAGAACAAATGGACTGTTAATTTCCACACCTATTACCTGGGTGACCCTTCCTAAATGATAGAAAATGACTTGATTACTCTAGTTGTTAAGGGGAGATATCCACTTGAGGGATTTTTTTCGAACTTCCTTCTCCCTCATGTTTAGCCCCATTGCTTTTGAGATTTTAAGACGTTTGCCCCATTAGTTTGACGATTTTAATAACTTTCGCCCCATTTCTGTCAATTTTAAGACCTTTCGTGCCATTTAGGTGTCGATTTTTTCCTGGCGAGCGATAGCGAGCCTGTAACTTAAGAGTAATCGGCCTTCGGCCGGGACACATTTCTACCGAAAAATGTACAAATTTATCTTGAAAGGGGGTCAAGGAGGTGACATTTTAAGATTGCTGGAGGAGTAGGAACCAAACTAAAACCCTCCCCTTAAAGGGATATAGAAGTTAGTGATCAAGGTTATTGGCCCACCTATACTGAATTGACTTATAGTTCTAAACCTCTCAAGCTCCAACACACAGCCAGTGTCGGGAGTTACATTCAAGTTAAGGGGGGGTGACCCGCTTTTTGTTATTTCTGTCCTTTTCTCTTTCTCTGGCTTGTATCCATTCGGCCCCATTCAGCCAACTATTTTAAGACGTGTATCCCCATCTAGGTGTCGATTTCTTCCTGGCGAGCGATAACGAGCCAGCATTATAATTATGAAGAAATCCGAAATTTTTCTATCAAAAAATTTACAAATTTAGCCTGCTGTCAAACAAAAATAAAAAATATGCTGGCTCGCTACCGCTCACCAGTAAAAAAATGACACCTGGATGGGGATAAATGTCTGAAAAACAGTAGGCTGAATGGGGCCAAATGGATACAAGCCAGAGAAAGATAGAAAAGGACAGAACACAAACAGGTCACCCCCCTTAAAGGTGGTGGTGCATGGGTTGAGATAAAATAATCACCAACCTGCACATAATTATCTTGCAAAATGCAATGGCACCAAAATAATTATTAACAATGGTATAAAGAATTTTGTGGATCGTCTACACCGGGCCTGTGACGCCATTAAGACGTCACAGGAGTGCCCTCATCCTGGACTGGATGGTGGACTTACACTCCTTTGACGTCACAGGTCCGGTGTAGACGATGTGCAGGATGTGCGATTATTTTATTATCAACCCATGTACCACCACCTTTTAAGGGGAGGTTTTTAGTTGATTCCCTAGACTTCCATCAAGCTTAAAATTACTCCCCCTTGACCCCCTTTCAAGATAAATTTGTACATTTTTCGGTAGAAAAATGTCCCGGCCGAACGCCGATGCCCCTTAAATCACAGGCTCGCTATCGCTCGCCAGGACAAAATCGACACCTAAATGGCACGAATGGTCTTAAAATTGACAGAAATGTGGCGAGGGTTCTTATAATCGCCAACTAATGGGGCAAGCGTCTTTAAATCTCACAAGCAATGGGGCTAAGCATGAGGGAGAAAGAGGTTCAGAAAAAAATCCTCCAAGTGGAAATCTCCCCTTAAATTAAGGTTAAGCACTTCGTTGTAATCTTTAGCATCAAACTCATATATTAATTATTTATTATTATGAACATTTCAATAAGTTGATCACGTAGTTTATGTACATTCGCGGTTAATAACTTGTTCTATGTTTATGAAGGATACAAAAGGCAAAACTGTCTGTAACAAGCGTCCCCCCCAAAGTTGAAAGACTGCAAGAGATTCAAATTCAAGATATGTTTGCTTTAAGGGGGGACACCGTTTTTTTTTTTTTATCTTTCTCTCCTTTTCTCTCTTTCCCTAGCTTGTATCCGTTCGGCCCCATTCAGCCAACTGTTTGAAGACGTTTATCCCCATCCAGGTTCGGCATTGTATGGAGAAATCCGGTTTCGCCGGAGACACTTTTCTATCGAAAAATGTACAAATTTAGCTCGCTGTCTAAACAAAAATATATACATGCTGATTCGCTACCGCTCGCCATGAAAATTTTGTCACCTGGATGGGGGTAAACGTCTTAAAACAGTAGGCTGAATGGGGCCGAATGGATACAAGCCAAAGTTTGAGGAAGAGAAAGAGCAAAAAAGGAGCGAGGTGGGCTCCCTTAAGTGTATTGGAAAGAAGTGTGGTGTGGTTGTTAAGTGTATTGGAAAGAAGTGTGGTGTGGTTGTTAAGTGTATTGGAAAGAAGTGTGGTGTGGTTGTTAAGTGTATTGGAAAGAAGTGTGGTGTGGTTGTTAAGTGTATTGGAAAGAAGTGTGGTGTGGTTGTTAAGTGTATTGGAAAGAAGTGTGGTGTGGTTGTTAAGTGTATTGGAAAGAAGTGTGGTGTGGTTGTTAAGTGTAGCGAACTGCATAGGAGGAGGATGTGTTGCCAGATTTAGCTTGATTTCTCTCAGTGTAAGTGAGGCGCAACAAAAAACAGTGGGGGAGGCTGCTAATACACATACATTTTTATATCTGTTTTGGATTGAACTGAAACTCTGATGTTTTTACTATCTGGGAAGGGTCAACTACGGAAGAGGTATGGAAATGTATAGCCCGTTTGCTCTAGCCCTTTTTGAGTTAAAGGATTATAAGGGATATAGATTTCTAGCTTGGTATACTGAACGAAATATATTGGCTTTGGTGTCAAAGGAAGTGACTTGCAATGATGACCAAGCAAATTGCAACACTGGTTTTACAGATTTTGTATTAAGAGAGAGCGGACACCATTGTATTTGGAACTGTTGTATTTATGGGTAAAATTGTATAAATGAAATGCGAAGACCAAGCTATGTAGCCTGTGCCAGTAATTGCCTATTGTTAATTACATTACATTAAAATATTTTGTGGGTAGTGCTTGTTTTTGGGTCTATATATTTATTTATTAATATATTTTTGAGTGTCCTCGCTAGATCTCCCTCAAGGTTAAAACAAAAATACCCCCTAGACCCCTTTTCATGATAAATTTGTAAATCTTTCGGTAGAAAAATGTCTCAGCCGAAGGCCGGTTCCTTCTAAAATTGCAGGCTCGATATCGCTCGCCAGGAAAAAATCGACACCTAAATGATACGATAGGTCTTAAAATTGACAAGAAAATGAGGCGAAAGGTCTCAAAATCACCAAACTAACGGAACGAATATCTTAAAATATCAAGACGAATGGGGCTAAACATGAGAGAAGGGTGTTAAAAAAAACGAACCCCTTGTGTACCGGTGACGTCTTTATAATTATATTCTAGCTATATTTAAACGATGTTTTGCAGTTTATGTGTCGTAGTAAAATGAGTTAAGTGAGATAGTTGAAAGCCTTATATTTGCTGGAGGCCCTTTTATACTGAATAAAGTCGTCTAATAGTAGCCAGAATAACATTAACGAGACGTCACCGGTACATTAGGTGTTAACAGAGGCTACAAAAACTAATGGAGCTAATATGGCGGAGCTTGGCCGATCTCTGTTACTATAGGGTATATATAATAGGAGTGACTGTGGATCCTGTGTTGTACGCATATTGTCAGAGGGAGAGAGAATGGCTGAATTTGGGGTGTCGGCTGAATTGTGGGAATATGAGGGATGACATTATGTTGTGAAAGTATGTTATTATGGATAAAGGTTTAGGTTATCGGAAGGTGGAATAGATGTTTAGGATAGATTGATAGATAGATCGAGAGAGAGAGAGAGAGAGAGAGAGAGAGAGAGAGAGAGAGAGAGAGAGAGAGAGAGAGAGAGAGAGAGAGAGAGAGAAACGGTGGAATTGGGTGTTGCTTAATGCAGCTTAAGAAAGACCTGTGTTATTCAGAGTTTTTTTTTAGATAGTATTTAACCTTTTGATTTCTGAAGGTAGATTATGATATAAAGAAACTCGTCTTATGGTTACCAGAATAAGATGAACATTACGCCATTGTGCTTAGGGGGTTGACTACATTATTTGAATTAAATTAGAGGATGAGAATAAAGTTAAACATTATTGGAAAATGGATTAGATTAGTAGTTTGCATGGATAAAACAAAATATATATATACCGGTATATATACTGTGTGTATATATATATATATATATATATATATATATATATATATATATATATATATATATATATACATATATGGTTTATGCTAATGCAAATGGGGACTAGCTCCATATTGTGAATACTTCAGCGGAATTGTCTGTGCACGTTTTGCTATAGTTATAGTTATATAGAAAATTGCAGCCATATGAAAATGTTACCCCTATAAAATTGGTTTTCTTTATTGCGGTATGGTAGAAAATGGAAATTATAAGGTTAACTATACTAAATATGATATAGGACCGACAAATTAAGAACACTACTAATAACACAAGGGTAAAAACGCATCATCGTGCTGAAGGAGTTATCTCTGTTCTGGCTAATATTAGACGATTTTATGTAATTTAGGAAGTATCTCTATCAATCAAGGTGGTAAAAACTATCCCAGTTATCTCTATCTAGCTCCCAAAAGTTCTTCCTTAACAAAATCGACTAATCGTCTATAGAAAATTACAGCCATATGAAAATGTTACCCCTATAAAACTGGTTTTCTTTAATGCGGTATTGTAGAAAATGGAGATTATAAGGTTAACTATACTAAATATGATATAGGACCGACACATTTAGAACAATACTGATAACACAAGGGTGAAAAGGCGTCATCGTGCTGAAGGAGTTATCTCTTTTCTGGCTAATATTAGACGATTTTACGCAATTTAGGAAGTATCTATAAATCAAGGTGGTAAAAATTATCTCAATTATCTCTCTCTAGCTCCCAAAAGTTCTTCCTTAACAAAATCGTATAATAATAGCCAGATTCAACTGACATACCACATCATAATCTTCAAGGGGTTAAATTATATCGATAATATACTGTAGAAAACTACACAATCTCAAAACACACTATTTTAACGACAACAGTCTTTAAAGCCGTACACTCCTTTAAAACTAGTTTTCTTCAAAGTGGTTTTGTAGAAAATTAAAATACTATGATAACTAAATATATTATTAGGACCAACAGGTTAATTAAAATGCAAGACCTGCAAAACAAACAACCCAAGCCAGGAATTGCAGAAAATAAAGCCAAAAGAACTTATCAAAATCACTATGTGGAAATACGCATTGAAGATTTAGAAAAACAACACTATGAAATAAAGAAACACAAACCAACACTGATAACACTCACAACGCACACTTCTACAATTATACACCCACATTATAAACACAGCATATTACACTATTTTTTCCACACTTACTGCTCCTAATAGTGTTGGGACTGTGTGTGTACTGAAGATAAATAGAGAATAAATATAACACATATACATACACATTTTGAACTCACATAGGGTAGATTCACCTATTTGTACGCCAAGGTCCAGCTCCAACCTCCTTACTGCATGTAACTCGCAAGTAGTTAATTGGACCACTTGCAAGTTTCAGGCTGTAAGGAAGTTGGAGCTGTGGACATCGGTATTTGGCAGAATTATCAGCTTGGTTGTAGTGCATTTATATATACTGTACATAAGATCGAGTTCAATATGTTTTTTATCCATCAGAGACCTACATTATCATTGCATTTCTGTTTAGTATCGATGTTTATGGCTCCAACTTCATTTTAGCCTGAAACTCGCAAGTGGTCAAGTACTGTGCTTTATTGATGAAACAAACACACACTTAAAATTAGAGGACTTAAACGTTTTGACAAATGTACGTCACAGAAGTTAGTCGTATATGTTTGACTTGTTAAAGAATTTAGAAAGCAAAAGACTAGGATACAATTTATCACACACACACACACACACACACACACAATACAAACATATCTTAGGAGGCGGGAATTAACGAGCATGCTCACTCCCGCAAATACAACTAGTGTAAGTACACACACACACACACACACATGCACACACACACACACACACACACACACACACACACACACACACACACACACACACACACACACACATCCTTGAGCCTACCAACCCAAACAGACCAAACACCTTAGTCGTAGAATAGACCTCAGCTAACCAGTGGCCTACTAAACCTTCGATGAAAAGGTACATGGGACGAGATCAGACTATAATTATAGGGTGGGTGAATTCGGTAGGTGTTGGTATACGCTCCAGTCGATGTGATAACCCCTTGAGGATCATGACGGGATTTGACAGTTTATTCTGGCTATTATTCGAAGTTTTTATACAGATTAGGAAGGGTATATGAAAGTCAAGAGGTAAATTGAGATATTATTTACTCTTTTAAATCCTACATATCCTCCCTAAGCTGCATAACATCGAATAATGATAGCCAGAATAAACTGATTACACGGGTCACAATTCTCAAGGCGTTAATAGGGGATAAGACCCGACCTTAGTAAAACGAATCTGAATTGTCGAGGCTAAAAGGTTTTATAGGACACTAACGGGTAGTATAGATTAAACTAGATATGTTAGTACTTGAAAAAACAACGTTAATTGCTGGGTTAGATAATGTAAACAAGACAAGTGTCGGGTTAGGAAAGGGAGTGAAATGGATGGCTTTCGAATTTATCTGGATTGATGGGTATCGGTATATTTTCCTACATACAGTATTTAATGTCATGTATGGTTATATAGTTAGTAAGTCGATACATAAATTCAGTTTTTGTAGATACTGGTATAAACCAATGATTAAACCTGTAGGGACACACGATTTTTTCACGGAATTGTGTATGATAATAATGGTGTAATGGTGTAATGGTGTAATGCATAAGGTGTTGATATTCGGTGTGAGCGTCCTGGGTTCGAATCCACGGACTGCCACATGTGTTTGTAATATTTCATTAATCGATTTTAGGAGTAGATTTGGTTGTTGGATAAACATAATAATATAATATATTGATTTATTTGTTATTATTGTTATTTTTTCAGCACTGGTCTGTAAGCTTTTATATTAATTCGTGACAAGATATCAGCCAACTTAAATGATCTACTCACTATAGAATAAATGGACATGTCTTGATAGCGTAATGCATAAATGCGTGGAATTTCGGTGTGAGTATCCTAGGTTCGAGTCCTTGGAGTGCCAGATGTATTTGTTGATTTCATTAACTGAGTTTAGAAGTAAAGTTGGTTGGTGAAAAAATATGAAATGATTCACGAGAAAGCTCAAAGGTACCAAACGGAAAACAAAAATGGTTGTCTGTCTTAATGAATGTCCGGCCTAATAAGAGAGCGGTGGCGCCTGACGGTCACTACCCATCATACTCTAACTAGATAATGATATGTGTGGGGATTATAATGCCCAGGAGGAAGGACTCTGTAAACCTCTTAAGGGGAGATGGGCCGGTTATCTGGACCACTTTCTCCCTCATGTTTAGCCCCATTAGTTTTCAGATGTTAAGATGTTTGCCCCATTAGTTTGTCGATTTTAAACTTCTTAAGCAGGTATCACACGAGCGCTTTTTCCCTCAACATTTATCCTCAACACTGATCTGGCAGCTTATGAGGTCAACATTTACATTATTTCGGTCACCGACATTCATCTATCATCAGTCTAGTTTCCGATACCAGTGCAAAATATTCCAAAAAAATTGCCAGAAAAATGTTGATCATCGAATGTTGACTATAAAAGCTCTCGTGTGTTCCCGGCTTTACTATCACTAGCCGTCTGGGGTACACTCGGATGCCGTAGAAATAGACCAAAATCAAAGTCCCTCGAACGGACTAAGAAATGGAAGCCTCGGGTCTGCCGGATGATAATATAGATGACAAATGACCAACACCGGACCCCCACTTTAGTATCCCAGGCATGGCAGGAGGTGTGAATCATAGCGCATCAATGGCACTTGAGAGGGTAGTGGCTGTTTCTTTGGTTTATTCATTCATATATTATTATTTTGTTTTCCTCGCTAGACTTCCATCAAGCTTAAAAAAACACCCTATATAGACCCCCTTCAAGATAAATTTGTAAATTTTTCGGTAGAATTATGTCCCGGCCAAAGGCCGGTTCCTCTTAAAATTACAGGCCCGCTATCGCTCGCCAGGATAAAATCGACACCGAAATAGCACGGAACGTCTTAATATTGACAAATAAATGGGGCGATAGGTCTTAAAATCAACAAATTATTGGGGCAAGCATCTTAAAATCTGAAAACCAATGGGACTAAAAATGAAGGAGAAGGGGGGACCAAAAAAGCGACCCATCTCCCCTTAAGGTTATTTAGGTGATTTACTTACAACCAATAATAATATTAACGATTAATTGAGATATAGTCTGCAGCCTTTCAAAGTGTACACGTCCCTCCTAAACTGAATAAAATCGTCTACTAGTTGCCGGAACATAACGAGAGATAAAAAAATAGAAGAAAAACGCCACCGGTACTGAATGGGTTGAATCTTGCTGATGAAAGTTGCAAAAAAATAAAAATAAAAATAAAAATAAAAATAAATACATAAATAAATAAATAAAAGCGCTCGTGTGATATCAGATTTATATAACCAATCGGCATTTTACTCTTGACTCGTCCCCACCATTACGTAACGTCCATCGTATTATTGTTACCATTAGACGATTTTCTTGAGTTTGGAATCTACCTATACGACTCAAAGGGGTAAATACGATCTCAAAAAAAAAAAAAACTTCTAGTAACATAGATCCTTCTTAAACTGCACACAATTATCTAATCTCAGCCAGAATCTAAGGTAAAAAAGGCGTCATGGTGCTGAAAGGGTTAACTCTCCTCACCCGATACTAATCCCACATCCACCCCCCCACCCCCAAATCCCCCATCCACCCCAATGTGAGCTCCAACTGTCTATAAGTCACACAAGAAGTTTTTTTTGTTTTACTTTTCAACTGGCGACTTTCGATCGATTTCTATATTTCTAGTAACACACACACACACCCACACACATACACACACACACACGCACACACACACACACACACACATATACACCGTCACAGTGGTCACCATACTCTAGTTGCTTGACTCTGGTAGCGCGGGTTCGATCCCAGCTACCTGCTATAGTCTCTTCGCTGTAAGTAGGTGAGAAATCATGACTTCTATACTCTGTAACTCAAAAAGGCCTAGAGCAAATTGGCTGTACATTTCCATATCTATTCCCTGACTGACTCTTCCCAAATGGTAGAAATATTAGCTCGATTACTGTAGTCGTGTTTTAGTTACAGAGGTTAGAGCTAGAGGTAATGATTTCTCGCCTACTTACAGCGAATAGACTATAGTAAGGTTTCTGTCAAAAACTTTCCGGGTTGTTGGGAGGCCACCGAAAGTCTCGGTGGCCTCGGCTGTGGAGGTTAGGTGTGGATGCGCCACCTCTGGGTTCCACCTGGTTCCCTGCCCCTGTGGCAGCCAGAGTGAAATCTGTTGACTACATTAGGATAAGTTAGGTTAAGGAATTGTGTATTTATAGCTTCATTGGCTGCCGGCTTGAAATAATCCGATTACTATTTTTCACACACACACACACACACACACACACACACACACACACACACACACAAATGCTAAGTTGGTGATATTACATTATAAAATATGCTGTATTTTGAATGGCAGGTTTAACACTTTCAAGATCCGAATGCGCATTTCCTTTCTGTTTTCTGGCTACTATTCGACTATAAATAGAATAGGTGAAGTCCACGAATATTTATGAGTGGGCTAGAGACTATGTCATCCGAGTGTACCTATAAGATTAGGATAGCCCTCACATAATGGAATATTTCGCGCTTGAGGCAGTGCCATTAACGTCTTCTTCCAATGATTTATCTCGCCCGCCGTAATCGATTCACAAATAATCATTACGCGCCGCAAAAGGGATAGTGCATTTCGCGCGGCAGCATATATAATTTATCTTGGCGGGTTGTCTGTCTAATTATGGGGCTTAGACTAATGTTCCGCGGACATACTATAAGCTGGATTCATGTTGGAATAATGATAACAGTTAACACTTTAAATGCATGTATTTTTTATCACACTTGTATGCAGGTTAGGAATGATCTGTAGCAGTAAATGATATGTTCATTACTATTATTAATATATATACAGTATATATATATATATATATATATATATATATATATATATATATATATATATATATATATATATGTGTTTCTAATCTCTCAGTGGGGTTCGAACCGCCGACCGTCAGGACGATAGCCGACGCTTTAATCAACTACAACACGGCAGTGACTGCCGTGGTGTAGTTGGTTAAAGCGTCGGCTATCGTCCTGACGGTCGGCGGTTCGAACCCCACTGAGAGATTAGAAACATTTAGTGGCTCACGTGTATTTGTGATATATATATATATATATATATTACCAATTCAAGTTGATATGAACACATTTTAGACACCTTCGGTAATTTAGTATTCATCACAAATATATAATAAGAATCGTGACTGTCCCAAAAGCTTAAAAACATTGTTCTTATTGTTACGCAAAAAGATTATTACACATCTCATTTATATTTGTGTTTATACAGTCTGTGTAGTTGAGATTAAAGGCAAGAAATGTTTGCAATATACAGTATAGTCGTAGTCAGGCATTTCTGGATTTTTTTTCGGAGGCAAAGTTATGATACAATGGGCGAATACTTTTGATACACTATTTGAGCCACAAATATCAGGTTGCTGGAATTAAAAGCTCATCCTCTTGTTTTTATCATTAAAATGTGTTCAATTACTCTAGGACATATCTAGGGCAAATGTTGAAGTGCTTTCTGACTCCCTGAATAGCTTAAATTAACCCTAGAAATTCACACACTATATGAAGATTTGTTTTTCCGTGTGTATGCAGGAGACAAAAGGCACACGAAGTTTAAAAGCAGCCTAAGTCATAGGATGAAGGAAAGATCGATTGATACATATTTGATTCAGTCCTAGAGTGTACTTAAAGACGTAACATGTTGAACTGTAGAATCGTTGCATGGTGGTACAAGGAGGTAAACACTTGGTGAAAGGGAATGTGGCGAAAAGTTGGTTTAAGCAATTATAACTTCTAAGACAGAAAGATCAGGTATAAAGAACACCGGGCGATTGACCTAATCATTAAGTTGTCAGAAGAATGACGAACCAATTGGCTGTGTGAGAGAGAGAGAGAGAGAGAGAGAGAGAGAGAGAGAGAGAGAGAGAGATGATTGATTTAGAGGAAAGAGAGAGAGAGAGAGAGAGAGAGAGAGAGAGAGAGAGAGAGAGAGAGAGAGAGAGAGAGAGAGAGAGATTTTACATTAGATTTACATAGATGCACTGACCACACAGACCTTACGATCCCAGCGAGGTGGTCAAGACTTACTTCTAGTAGATATAGCCAACCCGTGAGTAAGTGAAAGTGGAAAAAACAGATAACAAAGAAGGAAAGAGAGAGAGAGAGAGAGAGAGAGAGAGAGAGAGAGAGAGAGAGAGAGAGAGAGAGAGAGAGAGAGAGAGAGAGAGAGAGCACGGCTAGACTTAAGGATGTATAAACTCCGATAAGGATTATCAGGGAGGAACTCCGATAAGGATTATCAGGGAGGAACTCGTATAGAACCAGTATTGAGACACAAAAGCCGAACTGCCAGGACTCGGGCGGAATATTAAGAAGAGATCACCTCGCTTTTGTCCTCTTTCTCGCCCTCTCTCTTTGGCTTTTATCCATTCGGCCCCATTCAGCCTACTGTTTGAAGTCGTTTACCCCCATCCAGGTGGCAATATTTTCCTGGCGAGCGGTAGCGAGACAGCATATATATATTTTTGTTTTGACAGCAAGCTAAATTTTTAAAAATTTCGATAGAAAAATGTCTCCAGCGAAGCCGGATTTTCCATACAATGCTGGCTCGCTATCGCTCGCCAGGAAGAAATCGACACCTGGATAGGGATAAACATCTTAAAGCAGTTGGCTGAATGGGGCCGAATGGATACAAGCCAAAGAGAGAGGGAGATAAAGAGAAATAAAAGCGAGGTGGGCTCCCTTAAGGGGGGATTTCCACTTGAGGGACTTTTTTCTTGACCCCTTTCTCCCTCATGCCTAGCCCCATTGCTTTTGAGATTTTAAGACGTTTGCCCCATTAGTTTGGTGATTTTTAAGAATTTCCACCCCATTCTGTCAATTTTAAGACCTTTCGTGCCATTTAGGTGTCTATACCGTCGACATCCTTTTTCCTTGTTGGAGGTCTAGGACGAAAAGTAAACCAAACACCTCCCCTTGAAGCTGTCTACGGATCCAACTTACTCTGCACAGAATAGAGGAACAGAACTTACGTGAGCAACTGTACACCCGTATAAAACAAACAGGTCTACAGCTCCATCTTACTCGTAGACCGAAACTCACAAACGGTCAATATATCCAACCTCTGCACCCACCATTCAGACCGCGCCATTATTGTTCGTATATTTTCACCCACCACTAATTTGCAGCTCCATTTACCGGATAGCCTTCAGGTAATTAATCGCCTCATTGGTTCATTATCCTTATTATCCCCACGCTCCCTCAACCCAATCACAAACGATCTTACCATTCTGAGCCGAATTTTGATTTATCTTTTAAGGGGAGAATTTTAGTTAGTTCGCTAGACTTCCATCAGGCTTAACATTACAGCCCCTTGACCCCCTTTCAAGATAAATTTGTAAATTTTTCGGTAGAAAAATTTCCCGGCCGAAGGCCGGTTCCTTTTAAATTACAGGCTCGCTATCGCTCGCCAGGAAAAAATCGACACCTAAATGGCACGAAAAATCTTAAAATTGACAGAAATGGGGCGAAAGTTCTTAAAATCGCCAAATTAATGGGGCGAACGTCTTATAATATCAAAATCAAAGGGGCTAACCATGAGGGCGAAAGGGGTCAAGAAAAAAAATCCCTCAAGTGGAGATCTCCCCTTAATATAGTCCGTTCATTCAAGGTTGGGCAGAAATCGTAGCTTATAACCTCTCATAACTCAAAAAAAAAAAAAAAAAAAAAAAAAAAAAAAAAAAAGAGTAATCGAGCTAATATTTCTACCACATAGGAAGACTTGGCTGGGGAATATTGTGTGTATAAGTTGACGGCTCATTTGTTCTAGCCCTTTTTGAGGTTACGGAGGTTAGAGGTTAAGATTTCAGCCCAACCTAGAGAATGAACGGACTCTATATTAGCCTTTGTTTTCGACGTAGGGCAAATACAATGAATCATTTCGTGGATGGAATAAACTGGGTCGGGTCAGGAACAAAATAGAAGAAGAAGGAGAAGAAGAAGAAGAAGAAGAAGAAGAAGAAGAAGAAGAAGAAGAAGACGAAGACGAAGACGAGGAAGAAGAAGAAGACGAAGAGGAAGAAGAAGAAGACGAAGACGAAGAAGAAGAAGAAGAAGACGAAGACGAGGAAGAAGAAGAAGACGAAGAGGAAGAGGTAGAAGAAGAAGACGAAGACGAGGAAGAAGAAGAAGACGAAGAGGAAGAGGTAGAAGAAGAAGAAGAAGAAGAAGAAGAAGAAGAAGAAGAAGAAAGAAAATAATAAATAAGAAAGATGAAGAAGAAAGAAGAAGTCTGTTAAGATCTGAGTGGCTGGATTGTTAGGAGTTGAGGGGCAAAAGAACAAGGTGGTGCAGAACTGGAGCAAAAATGACGATAAAAACTAGTGATAACACGAAGGCGTGGTTAAGGGGGTGATCTGCTTTTTGTTATTTCTGTCCTTTTCTCTCTTTCTCTGGCTTGTATCCATTCGGCCCCATTCAGCCAACTATTTTAAGACGTTTATCCCCATCTAGGTGTCGATTTCTTCCTGGCGAGCGATAGCGAGCCAGCATTATATGAAGAAATCCGGCTTCGCAGGAGATATTTTTCTATCGAAAAATGTACAAATTTAGCCTGCTGTCAAACAAAAATAAAAAATATGCTGGCTCGCTACCGCTCACCAGTAAAATATTAACACCTGGATGGGGATAAACGTCTTAAAACAGTAGGCTGCATGGGGCCAAATGGATACAAGCCAGAGAAAGATAGAAAAGGACAGAACAAAAACAGGTCACCCCCCTTAAGTGGGGGAGGGGGAGTGGGAGAGGACACACACACACACACACACACACACACACACACACACACACACACACACACACACACACACACACACACACACACACACACACACACATTAAGGATTATCGCGATGCCAGACCAGATCACGATTCCCGATGTCTAGCCAAATACGTGACGCTTGCGAAATTACTGAGCTTGCTGTGTCGTCTCATGCTTTTGGTAATTTGAACCTAACATAATCTAACGTAACCTACCCTAACCAAACTTAGCCTAACCAAACTTAACCTAACCAAACTTAGTCGAACCAAAGCTAACCTAACCTAACCTGACTGAACGTAACTTAATATAACTTAACTTAATCTCATCTAACACAATTTTCTAATGACCTAATATAAGCAAACCTAATGAACCTAACCTAACTTAACCTAATCGAACCTAAGCTAACACAATCTAACCTTATATAACTTAAACTGCCCACGCCACACACGACCAATTTATAGCCACCAATATTATTCACGATCACATTAACCGCTCTAGTACCGAATCTCTCTCTCTCTAGCTCTCTCCCAGTTTGCAGTAGTAAGCACACACGGGTAACGTTTTCTCAGGTAGGTAGGTAGGTAGGTAGGTAGGTAGGTAGGTAGGTAGGTAGTGGAAGGAAAGACATTATAAACATGTATTCTCAAAGAGTCATGAAAAAAGTGCTCTCAAATGGTAGAGTGAAGGATAGGCTAGACAAGAAAAAGTGTTCTAAATGATAGAGTAATGAAAAGTGTAGAAAAGAAGAAGGAAGTAGAAACGTTTGCTCAGGGATTTCGTTGGTCAGTGATATAGCCGGACACGTTTTCTCAGTGATTTCGTAGCTCAGTGATATAGCGCAATACCGGACGTAGAAGCAGAAGAAATAACAACTCGGTGTTCTCCTTATCCGAGGGGGGAATTACTGGCACAATGTCCCTCTTGAGCCTCACACGTTACCGAACATTAAAACCATCCAGAGGTGGGGCACAAAAAGTTATCCGTGTCTCTCTGTGGCCGCTAGGAACCACACCCTCTGTGGTGTGTGTGTGTGTAATAATAATAATAATAATAATAATAATAATAAACGGTTTATTAAAGAATGGCAGCCTCATGAGCTGAAAATACACATTGTACAATTTAGTGGATGAACATGAGATGTACAGATATGAAGATGGTAAGCTCAGTTTACAAAAAAAAAAAAAAAAAAAAATAAAAAAAAATAAAAAAATAATAATAATAATAATGATGCAGGTGCAGAATACAAATTATCATAAAATAACCATGAGAGTAAGTGATATACAGTACATATACATATTTATTTTACTTACTCATATACAGAACATACATACGTATGTACGCACATACATACACATGCAGTAAGTGTGCACATGTCCGTATACACAAACGCTCACATATGCACACAAACATACATACATACAAAAACTGTTTTGGTAGGGTCAGGGTAAAGAGGTAAAGGGTAAAGAGGGAGCGGCAATTCAAGTCCGTACAGGTAAGGTCAGGTAAAGCCTACTACAATGGGAGGTTAATCCTCGGTAGTGTAGGTGTGTGTGTGTGTGTGTGTTCGTGGGTGTGTGTGTGTGTGTGTGTGTGTGTGTGTGTGTGTGTGTGTGTGTGTGTGTGATAGAAGGCGAAATGTGGAAAAGCTGGGCGTTCTATTGTTAAGGGTGGAAATACATGGATGAAGATAGGCGAACACTTAATAATAGATAATGCTTATGCATAGATTTATAATCAGAAGTTGCGCTAGTGAGCAATATGTTCTCGCTCATATGTACGTATATTTACATACATATGTGCATATGACCATACAAATACACGTACAGTACATATATATATTATAATATACCTTATATTCTCAACCGGGCTCGAACCATTGACAGCACATACACACAGACATACATATACATAAATATATGCACATTACATGCATATATGCTCTTCTCTTATCCACCTGATACTCTCAGCCGGGCTCGAACCACAAACAGTATACACTATAGACACATATATATATACATATATATATATGTGTGTGTGTGTGTGTGTGTGTGTGTGTGTGTGGGTGAGTGGATGGGTGGGGTAGTCTTATTACAAAGGTCCCTTGATAATATCCCAACACGCGCCCACCTTCACTGATCTTAAGGGAAGATTGGGCGTTTTTATGGTCCCCTTTCTCCCTTGTGTTAAGCCTCATTTGTTTTGAGATTATAAGGCGTTCGGCCCATTAGTTTGGCGATTTTAATACCTTTCGCCCCATTTCATTGTCAATTTTAAGACCTTTTGTGCCATTAGGTGTCGCCGCAGCACAAGATATTATAAAGTGAATGGTGATACCAGAGCGGAGTGAGAGAACCAACTGCTGCCACACATGCGAGGTTTGGGTCGAGGTTCTTGTGTAATATCGTTTGCATTGAATATTATTTTTTGATTTTTTTTGAAATCTAATCTATTATATCAATTTCACTCCCAAACCAAACACCTCCCAAATAAATCAATGAAAGCATGTAATACACCGGGATTCGAACCTGGGTTACCACACACATATTTTAAACACTCTAACCATTACACCATCAAGACAGTTATAATACCTGTTTATGTTATGTGCAGGTCTACTGTACATTTAACGTGCCTATTATCAAAGTTGCATAATTAACACTAAATCAACGTCAAAATAAGAAATCGTTCCTCATGTTGAACAATACAAACATGAATGAAGATTGAAATTGCGAACACAATTTAATGATAGTTTCTTGCTGCTATGCGTTTCCTGGCATTTAGAGGGGATCGAAGTAAGTTGGAATATAGAAAAATTATAATATATAAACACACACGCGCACACAAACACTCATGCATACATAACCTAATGCACACACTCACACACAGAGAGGCTCATGCACACTCACACACACCAATCAAACACGCACACAATAACACACTTCACACACATACAATCACAAACATATGCACACAAACTCTCTCTCTCTCTCTCTCACACACCAATCAAACACGCACACAATAACACACACATACACTCATAAACATATGCACACAAACTCTCTCTCTCTCTCTCACACACACAAATTAATGATCTCACACGATCACACGCACACACATATACATCCAAAGATATACACTCTCTCTCTCTCTCTCTCACACACACACACACACACACACACACACACAGACACGAAAGCAAACAGCAGTCAGTCAACAGTGCATCATAAATACCCGTTTCTTGACAGACTGTAAGAGTTTGATACTGTCAGCTTGGACGGGTGACTGTCAACACCTGTCACTCAACAATACCTCTCAAATCTACTCCCCGTCCAGGTGTCAATCAAAAAGAAATATTCGTAAATACATAAGGACTATACGTTTATATAATATACACACTTGACTGATTAAACCCGGACACTTTTCCTGTTATAGTTATAATATAGAAAATACATAAGGAAACATAGAGCATATATTACCAAACACTTCCCAATGAAATTAATGAAAGCGTGTCATCCTACCGGGATTCGAACCTGGGTTACCACATACAAATCTTAAACACTCAGCATTACACCATCAAGACAAATTAATTCACATACAATATTACATGCACAATACATACTAATATACACAGGTCGGTTAAATAAAGTTTAGAACACTTTTTGATCCAGCTCGACCACTGGTCAGAAACACTTGAACACCTCAAAATTATTAAAACAAGACGGTGAGCGTTATTATTGGACCCCAGTAATATTGTTTGACATTTATTACATATTATTCAACAAATTTCATATCAAGATAATGTTATCTAGTGTCAATCAACGGTCTGTGTTATCATCTTCCCCAATGTTCAAAGAGACCAAATAAACATTATATTCAAATTTGTTAAGCAATTCCCAAAACAACACTATACATTTATCGTTATCTCGAGTGTAAACATCATCCACATGCATGGCCAACCTCTCTAAAGGCGGGGGGGGGGGGGGGGGGGTGTCATACGAGCAATTATTTCTGGCAATTTACGATGACCAAGTTATTTTTGTTCGACATATTTTGAAGCTCTTTCGCGTTGGATTCAGAAACTATGACTTAAGGGGACGGTTTTCGGTTAGTTCGTTAGACCTCCATCAAGCTTAACATTACACCCCCTAGATCCCCTTTCAAGATAAATTTGTACATTTTTCGGTAGAAAAATGTCCCGGCCGAAGGCCGGTTCCTCTTAAATTACAGGCTCGCTATCGCTCGCCAGGATAAAATCGACACTTAAATGGTACGAAAGGTCTTAAAATTGACAGAATGGGGCGGAAATTCTTAAAAATCACCAAACTAATGGGGCAAACGTCTTAAAATCTCAAAAGCAATGGGGCTAGACATGAGGGAGAAAGGGGTCCAGAAAAAAATCCCTCAAGTGGAAATCTCCCCTTAAGTTTTGAGGCCACCAGTCTACAATTGCTTGTGTACAAATTGACGGAGAAATCGCTCGTGTGACACCGCCTTAAGGGAAGATATCCACTTGAGGGATTTTTTTCTTGACTCCTTTCGCCCTCATGTTTAGCCCTATTGCTTTCCTAATGTTAAGACGTTTGCCCCATTATTTTGACGATTTTAAGAACTTTCAACCCATTTCTGTCAATTTTAAGACCTTTCGTGCCATTTAGGTGTCGATTTTATCCTGGCGAGCGATAGCGAGCCTGTAATTTAAGAGGAACCGGCTTTCAGCCGGGACATTTTTCTACCGAAAAATGTACAAATTTATCTTGAAAAGGGCTCAAGGGGGTGTAAACTTAAGCTTGATGGATATCTACGGACCAAACTAAAAACCTCCCCTTAAGTGTGTCAACATTGTAACTACCTGGTAATTTGTTGGTTAATGTTGTTAGTTTACTGTTGACATGGAAAGAATAATTGTAAACAAAATACTGTACATAAAATTGACGCGTTTATTCATTATAATCTGGATGTTATTAGACGATTTTATGCAGCTTAACCCCTTCTGTACCGACGGCGTCTTTTTCATTTTATTATAGCTATATTTAGAGATTTTTATGTAGTTTAAGAAGGCTCTGTGGTAGCGAAAATGGTTAAGTGAGATAGTTCGAAGCCTGTTAATCGCTGGAGGTCACTGGTACAGAAAGGGTTAAAAGAATCACACCCACCCAAGCACAAACACACACAAACACACACACACACACACACACACAGACAAACACACACACACACACACACACACACAGACAAACACACACAGACAAACACAAACACACACACACACACAGACAAACACACACACACACACACACACAGACAAACACACACAGACAAACACAAACACACACACACACACTTAGGCTCATAAATGTCAACTCACATATTTACACACGGACACAATAGGAGACCAATACTACATCTATGACTCATGAACACAATAGGAGACCAATACTACATCTATGACTCATGAACATAAAAGTAAACAGACCGTTAGGCAGAGAAGATAATGGGACTACTTCAGATTATCATACTTGCAAGGAGATAGCAGCAATATTGTCTAAGATGCTCATGACATTAAGGGGAGGTTTTTAGTGTGTTTCCTAGACTTCCATCAAGCTTGATATTACACCCCCTTGACTCCCTTTCAAGATAAATTTGTACATTTTTCGGTAGAAAAATGTCCCGGCCGAAGGCCGGTTCCTCTTAAATTACAGGCTCGCTATCGCTCGCCAGGAAAAAATCGACACCTAAATGGAACGAAAGGTCTTAAAAGTGACATAAATGGGTTGAAAGTTCTTAAAATCGCCAAACTAATGGGGCAAACGTCTTCAAATCTCAATAGTAATGGGGTTAAACATGAGGGAGAAAGAGGTCCAGAAAAAAATCGCTCAAGTGGATATCTCCCCTTAACACAATAAAATCTAGGTGTGTGAGGAAATATGTAACAATAATATTACCAGCAGATAAAGGCTGGTCAGTGCCTATTTTTTCCCCTTTCGAACATGGGTAAATCCTATGATTAATTTAATTAAGTAATATCGTGCTTAACATTAATAACCTCCAATTTAAATCAATAAAAGCTTGGCATTCTCCCTGGAATCGAACCCAGGACCACCGTATACAAAACTTACACGCTCTAGCTAATATCCAATGGTAAAGTAATTTGTGTTATCAATGAGGAATTTACCCTTCAACCAAGACACAAGAGGTTATCCTTGAGTTATTTTGGGCGTGTGATGCTGAGGCTGCAGAGGGAGGAGTGAAAGTAAAAAGACACCAGAGGAGAAGTGACCATTTAATGATATCTTTAATCGGATATTCGAAACTTTAGGAAGTAAAAACAAAACATATACAATATAAAAACAACATTAATAAATAGTACTAAGACCCTGGGGTAGACATCTTGTTATGAAAATAGATTAAACTGTTTATAGGAGAATAATAATTATGAAATTGACACGATCCATACCAACTCTAAAAATGGTTTGGTTGTAGACAAACACAGCTACACGTGAATGATAAACACAGCTACACGTGAATGATAAACACAGCTACACGTAAATGATAAACACAGCTACACGTGAATGATAAACACAGCTACACGTGAATGATTAACACACGTGAATGATAAACACAGCTACATAAACACAGCTACGTGAATGATAAACACAGCTACACGTGAATGATAACACAGCACACGTGAATGATAACACAGCTACACGTGAATGTAAACACACGTAAATGATAAACACAGCTACACGTGAATGATTAACACAGCTACACGTGAATGATAAACACAGCTACATGTGAATGATAAACACAGCTACACGTGAATGATATACACAGCTACATGTGAATGATAAACACAGCTACATGTGAATGATAAACACAGCTACATGTGATAAACCAGCATGTGAATAAACACAGTACATTGAATGATAAAACAGCTACATGTGAGATAAACACAGCTATGTGAATAAACACAGCTACATGTGAATGATAAACACAGCTACATGTGAATGATAAACACAGCTACACGTGAATGATAAACACAGCTACATGTGAATGATAAACACAGCTACACGTGAATGATAAACACAGTAAATGATGATAAACACGAACACGTGAATGATACACAGCTACACGTGAATGATAAACACAGTAATGAATGATAAAACAGCTACCGTGAATAAAAACACAGCTACACGTGAATGATAAACACAGCTACACGTGAATGATAAACACAGCTACACGTGAATGATAAACACAGCTACACGTGAATGATAAACACAGCTACACGTGAATGATAACAAGCTACACGTGAATGATAAACACAGCTACACGTGAATGATAAACACAGCTACACGTGAATGATAAACACAGCTACACGTACATGATTAACACAGCTACACGTGAATGATAAACACAGCTACACGTGAATGATAAACACAGCTACACGTGAATGATAAACACAGCTACGTGTGAATGATTAACACAGCTACACGTGAATGATAAACACAGCTACACGTGAATGATAAACACAGCTACACGTGAATGATAAACACAGCTACACGTGAATGATAAACACAGCTACACGTGAATGATAAACACAGCTACACGTGAATGATAAACACAGATACACGTGAATGATAAACACAGCTACACGTAAATGAGATATACAGGTTAAACAATGGGAAGATCTGAAACCGTGTTGGTGGTGTAATGGTTTAGGTGCTTATGTTCTGGGTATGGTGCCCCGAGTTCGAATCCCGGGAGGACCATATGGTTTAATTTGTTTATTCAAGTACATTGGGGTTTGTAATTGATGATTAATGTTAAGAACGGGGTGTTACTTCTACTCAGGAAATCAATGATATGAGGTGAAGGAGGCTTACTGATATGAGGTGAAGGAGGCTTACTGATATGAGGTGAAGGAGGCTTACTGATATGAGGTGAAGGAGGCTTACTGATGAGGTGAAGGAGGATACTGAGATGAGGTGAAGGAGGCTTACTGATATGAGGTGAAGGAGGCTTACTGATATGAGGTGAAGGAGGCTTACTGATATGAGGTGAAGGAGGCTTACTGAGATGAGGTGAAGGAGGCTTACTGATATGAGGTGAAGGAGGCTTACTGAGATGAGGTGAAGGAGGCTTACTGAGATGAGGTGAAGGAGGCTTACTGAGATGAGGTGAAGGAGGCTTACTGATATGAGGTGAAGGAGGCTTACTGAGATGAGGTGAAGGAGGCTTACTGATATGAGGTGAAGGAGGCTTACTGATATGAGATGAAGGAGGCTTACTGATATGAGGTGAAGGAGGCTTACTGATATGAGGTGAAGCTTACTGATATGAGGGAAGGAGGCCTGATATGAGGTGTGAAGGAGGCTTACTGATATGAGGTGAAGGAGGCTTACTGATATGAGGTGAAGGAGGCTTACTGATATGAGGTGAAGGAGGCTTACTGATATGAGGTGAAGGAGGCTTACTGATATGAGGTGAAGGAGGCTTACTGAGATGAGGTGAAGGAGGCTTACTGAGATGAGGTGAAGGAGGCTTACTGAGATGAGGTGAAGGAGGCTTACTGAGAAATAAGATGGAGAACTTACATCATGTGAAAATGTGTCCCTATAAACAAAAATAATTAACCCCTTCTGTACTGGCGACGTATTTTTAACTTTATTCTGGCTACTATTAGACGATTTTATTCAGTTTAAAAAGGGCCTCCAGCAATTAACAGGCTTCGAACTATCTCCCTTCACCATTCTTACTACCACAGATCCTTCTTAAACTGCTCAAAATTGTCTAAATTAATTATTATATAAATAAAACGACGTAGCCGGTACAGGAGGGTTTAAATTAAAAAAAAACAAAAAAAACAAATCTGTAATACATAGGGTACCGGTAGCTGTAATATGCAAGTAGAGTTTATAATTTGACCAGTTACAAAACTGTATCTATCAATGCAATTACAATTATTTATGAGAATAGAAAAATATATCCTTAACATTCAAATACCATTATACATTACAGAGGAGAGAGAGGAGAGAGAGAGGAGAGAGATAAGAGAGAGAGACAGAGATGAGAGGAGAGAGAGGAGAGAGAGAGAGAGAGGAGAGAGAAGAGAGAGAGCGAGGGAACGACAAAGAGAAGGAGGAGGAGAGAGGGAGAGGAGAGAGAGGGAGAGAGGAGGCAGAGAGGGAGGGGGGAGAGAGAAGGAGGGAGGGAGGAGAGAAAGAGAGAGGGAGGGAGAGAGAGAGAGAGGGAGAGAGAGGAGAGGAGAGAGAAGAGAGAGGAGGTAAGAGAGAGAAGAGAGAGAGGGAGAGAGGGAGAGAGAGAGAGAGAGAGGGGGAAGAGAGAGAGAGGGGAGAGAGAGAGAGAGAGAGAGAGAGAGAGAGAGGGGGAAGAGAGAGAGAGAGAGAGAGAGAGAGAGAGAGAGAGAAAGAGAGAGAGAGAGAGAGAGAGAGAGAGATAAAAGAAAGAGAGAAAGATAAGAAGCGAGATATTTACATAGATACAATGGCCACACATACTTTACGATCCAAACGAGAAAATAAACGATAGAGAAAAAGAAAGAGAAAGAGAGAGAGAGAGAGAGAGAGAGAGGGAAGAAAGAAAGACACCGAGAAAGATAACCATTAACTCTCCTTTTAGCGTCCTCCTGGTATTCCCGGAGAAGCTGACAGATTGTTCATTGTTTAGCCAGTCACGACCCCCCCCCCCCCCCCCCCCCCACCCACCCACCCACCACCACCCTCCTGACCCGCCCCACCACCGCTTGGCACAGATCCTCTCTTATTATGCCACGGCCAGGGGGGAAAAAAAAAACAAAAAATGGTAGGGTTGGCCAAATAAGTCGTGTCTTCGCTGTTATTACGTTTTGCTCGCTGTGTGCTGTATTAATGTCTGTCAGATGTTGAGTAGGGTGTGTAAAGAGAGAGAGGGACATGTTTGTATATCTCACTCAAAACGATTAATTAAAGCAGTGCTGGATAACATATATGGATAAACAATATACTTGGAGCCACGACATCACTTATTTGGTCAACTGTACCTCTGACTCAAGACGTTCCTTTAGCCCAGAATAACTATGGGCACAACTGATTCAAACCGATTCATTAAGGGGAGATTTCCACTTGAGGGACGTTTTTCTTGACCCCTTTCTCCCTCATGTCTAGCCCCATTGCTTTTGAGATTTTAAGACGTTTGCCCCATTAGTTTGGTGATTTTTTAAAAATTCCGCCCCATTCTGTCAATCTTAAGACCTTGCCATTTAGGTGTCGATTTTATCCTGGCGAGCGATAGCGAGCCTGTAATTTAAGAGTAATCGGCCTTCGGCCGGGACATTTTTCTACCGAAAAATGTACAAATTTATCTTGAAAGGGGGTCAAGGGAGTGTAATTTCAAGCTTGATGGAAGTCTAGGAAACACACTAAAAACCTCCACTTAACACGCATACCAACACCAGTTTTTGCTATCAGCCCAACACCCCACGTCAGCACCCCGTCAGTCAGCTGGTGGTGGTGTCAGCTGGACTATATACAGGTAGGTAAACCTCTTCTGTACCGGTGGCGGTTTTGTTGTTGCATTCCGGCAACTGTTAGGCGATTGTATTCATCTTAGGAAGGATGTGTAGTAGCTAAAAGGATGAATTGTGATAGTCTGTAATCTTATTAACCCTCTCACGACCATATGACGCAGAGGTTGCCAGATTAGCAATACTAAATAGAGTTCTCTCACTCTTATAATTACCTCTCCAAAATTAGTTTTCTGCCCACAGCTAACTCAAAGACAACTGCAGAGGTTGAAGTAACTAAACTAAAGGTTTCTAAATACCCCTGATGGTAACAAAGGCTTTAAAGTATCCCTAATAGGCTCAAAATTTCGTCAAGAAGGTGAGAGGGTTAATGGTAGACGTCCTTCCTAAGCTGAATAATAACGTCTAATGGTTGCCAGAATATAACGAAAATGACGTCACCGGCACTGTAGGGGTTAAGGAGAGGTTTTTAGTTTGGTCCCTAGATATCCTTCAAGCTTAAAATTACACCCCGTTGAGCCCCTTTCAAGATAAATTTGTACATTTTTCGGTAGAAAATTGTCCCGGCTGAAAACCGGTTCCTCTTAACTTACAGGCTCGCTATCGCTTGCCAGGATAAAATCGACACCTAAATGGCACGAAAGGTCTTAAAATTGATAGAAATGGGTTGAAAGTTCTTAAAATCGTCAAAATAATGGGGTGAACATCTTAAAATTAGAAAAATAATGGGAGTCTAAACATGAGGGAGAAAGGAGTCAAGAAAAAAATCCCTCAAGTGGAAATCTCCCCTTAAACCTCTTCAGCACGATAACGTTAATTATTATTTCCATGTATTTTTGTTCCATGACATCGAAATTCTATCCAAAAATAAATTCAGAATTGTTTTGTTTTTCAATGAGAGTACAAAGGAGTACAAAGGAGTACAAAGGAGTACAAAGGAAATCAAGCAACAACAGGTCTAGTGACCCTTCTAGGTTGCTTGTCCTCCAAAACACTGAGGATCAAGTGTCCAAACAGTGGTTTAGAGTGGCCAAGGGAACATTGGAAAGGGAACTACTGCCCTGGAACTAATGTCCGTGGCAGGATTAGGAAGTTAGTAGAGGACAGACGGGTTAGTAACTGAGGGGTAAACTGAGGGAGAACTGCCAGTAGCGAATGCCTCCCCCATAGTTGAAAATGTGACAGGGCCAAAATCAAGGGACGTTCGAGCCAAAAAAAAAAAAAAAAAAAAAAAAAAAAAAAAAAAAAAAAAAAGGGGTTCAGGATTTGTTTTGGGTGGGCCAGAGACTATGCTATCCGACTCTACTCTCAGAGTATGCCCATCTCATGCGATCCTAACATATTATGCCCAGACCCCTCCTTCTCCAGGCCTAACCAGGAAGATGAAGTGGTCGGTAATGGTTGTAGATCACGGCAATGTATAATGATTGAGTAATTACCCATTCAGTTCAGCCTACACCATACTCGAAGGGGAGATTATATTATATGCAACTTATATGGCCAGCTCTAATATATATGAAGACATCTATATCAATATCTACATCTACATCTACATCTATATCTATATCTATATCTACATCTACATCTACATCTACATCTATATCTATATCTACATCTACATCTACATCTACATCTATATCTATATCTACATCTACATCTATATCTATATCTATATCTATATCTACATCTACATCTATATCTATATCTATATCTATATCTACATCTACATCTATATCTATATCTATATCTACATCTATATCTATATCTACATCTACATCTATATCTACATATCTATATCTACATCTATATCTATATCTATATCTACATCTACATCTACATCTACATCTATATCTACATCTATATCTATATCTATATCTACATCTACATCTATATCTATATATATATCTACATCTATATCTACATCTACATCTATATCTATATCTATATCTACATCTACACCTACATCTATATCTATATCTATATCTATATCTACATCTATATCTATATCTATATCTATATCTATATCTATATCTATATATATATCTACATCTACATCTACATCTACATCTATATCTATATCTATATCTATATCTATATTACTCAAGTCTGTTTAGTCTATACCGTGATCTAGGGGGAAGCTATTTTATCATATATATATATGTATTTTTTTTTTCTATGTGTATGGAAGAGACAAAAGGCAGATTGCCTGTAGCGAGTGTCTCCCCCAAATTCAGGAAAAATTGTAGTCAAAATGCCTGGACACACGAAGTTTAAAGCAGTCTAAGTCATAGGACGAAGGAAAGATTGATTGAGGGAGAGAGTTCCAGAGTTCACTTGTTGAATAGAAGAAAGACTGAGAAAATTTGCCAATTCTTTGGGTGGAGAGCTAAACAGAATAGGAGTGGGACTGTGTTGAAAGGTGGGTGCCTCGCGCAAGGGAGGGGGTATACACTGAGAGAGCTCTGAAGAACACTGATTGTTGTAATAGCGATAGAAGAGTGAAAGAGATGCAACATTGTGGCGTGTAGAAAGAGATTGTAGGGAACTAGTAAGAGGAGGCAAGTTGATGAGGCGAAATGCTTTTGATTCTACTCGTTCGAGAAGTGCGGTATGGGTGGATCCTCCCCACACATGCGAACAATACTCAATACAGGGCCGCACTGTGCTCCGATACAGAGCAAGAAGCTCTGCGGGGGTGAAGAACCCACGGAGACGGTTGAGCACACCTAACTTTTGGGAAGCTGTTTTAGAAAGAGTCAAGTTTTAGCTAGAGTCAGTAGTGTCAGAGGAAAGTTTAGAGAGCTGTTGCCACTCCTGACCATGAGAGGGCTCCCACCCCACCTTAAGGGGAAGTTATTAGTGTGTTTCCTAGACTTCCATCAAGCTTGAAATTACACCCCCCTTGATTCCCTTTCAAGATATATTTGTACATTTTTCGGTAGAAAAATGTCCCGGCCAAAGGCCGGGACATTTACAGGCTCGCTATCGCTCGCCAGGATAAAATTGACACCTAAATGGCACGAAAGGTCTTAATATGGGGTGAAAGTTCTTAAAATCGCTAAACTAATGGGGCAAACGTTTTATAATATCAAAAGCAATGGGGCTAAACATGAGGCAGAAAGGGGTCAAGACAAAAATCCCTCAAGTGGAGATCTCCCCTTACAGGGATTAAGGTGTATGCCTCGTGTGTGTTAGGAGCGCGACGACCTATGCCTCGGAGACGTGGCCGGTTAAAGCGGAGGATATCAATAGAATGGAACGGAATGAGAAGAGAATGGTGAGATGGATGTGTGGGGTTAATCTCAGGGACGGGGTATCGAGCGAGGAATTGAGTAGGAGTCTGGGCATTAAGAGTGTCAGTGAAGTGATGCACACGAGCCGACTTGGTTGGTTTGGACACATTGAGAGAATGGATGATCAGAACTAGGTGAAGAAATGCCGGACTGTGAACATGGGGGAGCTAGAATGACGTGGGCTCGTGTACTCTTGTCCGATCTCAAAATAAGGAACTTGACAACAGAGGCGGCCCTTGACAGGGCCGCCTGGAAAGCCGCCATTTATAGGACGTGAGACTGTAACCACATTCTCTGTGGACAAAACGGTCTTTAAACTTGTATGTATGTATGTATGTATGTATGTATGTAATATGATCTTTCCATGGAAGGTAATTTATAGCCTTGTTTCGATCAGACGAGAATTTAATACCCTATGTTGGAAATGTTCGAAGTGGGTTACACAAAATGACTTCGTTAGTAGGTAGTAGGCGGCGTTAATTTATAGGGTGATTTAGAGCCTGGTTTGGGTAGGTTTATTGATGCCCCTGGCCCATATAACTCACCCTATTGACGGCCTACTACTCTTAACTACAACAGTTAATGGATCACTCGGAATTAACCCTTTAACAGTGAACAGGCTGCGGACTACCTCACTTAACCCTTTTAACTACCACAGATCCATCTTCAACTGCACAAAATGTCTATCTATACTATATACAACATTTCCTTGTGGGCATTTCCTGACCCATAAGGTTACCCTTCATCCTATCTTCCGGGACGGCTCATTAGCCGGAGGGAGCGGAGGGTGGGGAGAGAGCCTTCTACTTTACTGTCCTGTTCTTCCACTATAAACTGTCCCTGTCTAGTAGTATTTAGGCCGGACCACCTAGTTGGGACCGCAAGGTCTGTGTGGTCTGTGTAGCTCTGTGTAACTCATGCGTTTAATCTCTTTCCCTCCCTCCCACCCCATCATCACTCTCTTTCATCCACACACACACACACACACACACACACACACACACACACACACACACACACACACACACACACACACACACATACTCCCACTCTCTCTCTCTCTCCGCCCCAAGACAGGTGTGGTGGTGGCAGATAAACGTGTAGGCTCTAGTAATTATGACCAGGTAACATAAGAGAGACCAACACGCGAACAACCTCCTCCCCCTCATAAAGACATCTCAACACTGACTTATCCCCTTCAGTACCATCACGTTATATTCATCTGATTCTGGTTACCATTAGACGATAATTATCTTTAAGGGGAGGTATTTAGTTTGTTCCCTAGACCTCCATCAAGCTTAAGATTACACCCCATTGAGTCCCTTTCAAGATAAATTTGTATATTTTTCGGTACAAAAATGTCCCCGCCGAAGGCCGGTTCCTCTTAAATTACAGGCTCGCTATCGCTCGCCAGGATAAAATCGACATCTGAATTGCACGAAAGGTCTTAATATGGGGTGAAAGTTCTTAAAATCGCTAAACTAATGGGGCAAACGTTTTATAATATCAAAAGCAATGGGGCTAAACATGAGGGAGAAAGGGGTCAAGAAAAAAATCCTTCACGTGGAGATCTTCCCCTTAAGTCCCTAACACCGAATTATTCCCTACAACACCATCACGTCATTTGTAATCCTAGTTTTTGCTTCCGTTCGATTATTTTCTTCAACTAACACAACAGCACCATTTTGTCATTTTAGCTTTATGCTGGTTACAATATGCGATTTTCTAACTTACCATTTACTTTTAGCGTCGAAAGGGGTTAATGCGATCCTAATAAAAGTCAGACTAACATAATAGGTCCCTCTTAATAAGGGCAGATGTCCACTTGAGGGATTTTTTTCTTGACTTCTTTCTCCCTCATGTTTAGCCCCATTGTGTTTCTAATTTTAAGACGTTTGCCCCATTATTTTGACTATTTTAAGAACTTTCAACCCATTTCTGTCAATTTTAAGACCTTTCGTGCCTTTTAGGTGTCGATTTTATCCTGGCGAGCGATAGCGAGCCCGTAATTTAAGAGGAGCCGGCTTTCAGCCGGGACATTTTTCTACCGAAAAATGTACAAATTTATCTTGAAAGGGGCTCAAGAGGGTGTAATCTTAAGCTTGAAGGATATCTACGGACCAAACTAAAAACCTCCCCTTAAACTCCCTCACACAAAATTACTCGGCTTAGCATCATCACGTACTTTTAATCCTATTCTGGTTACCGTTAGCTGATTTTCTCTACATTAAAACCTTTCGTACCATTTAAGTGTCAATTTTTTCCTGGCGCGAGCGATAGCGAACTTGTAATTTTAAGAGTACCCGGCCTTTGGCCAAGACATTTTTCTACCAAAAAATGTACACATTTATTTTGAAGGGGGGTCGAGGGGGTGTTTTGTTACAGCTTGATGGAGGTCAAGGCAGGAAATAAGTAAGTTCTTAACATTAATCATCAATTACAAACCCCAATGTACTTGAATAAACTAATGAAAGCATATGGTCATCCTGGGATTCGAACTCGGGACACCACATCCAGAACATAAGCATCTAAACCATTACACCACCAACACAGTTAAAGATAAAACAATGAACAAATAAATACGCCCATCTCCCCTTAATACGCCCATCCCCCCTTAATACGCCCATCCCCCCTTAAAGTAGCATTATCATGGTGTCGAACAAATAATAACCGGTACTGATAAAATGATGCTATGTGCTGAACGGATGATGACATGTATTGAACTAGTGATGACAGGTGTTGAGCAAATGATGCAGTGAACTGAACAAATGGTAGCTGGCTTCGGTCACCCAGGCTTTATTGTGGTCGGGAGGGAGGGTTCTGTAGGGGCGCTCGGTTATGGCCTTGGCCTTGCTCGGGGCCTTGGGGCTGTTCGGCCAGGCAGCTTGGGGAACAACAACAACAACGACAACAACAACAAATGGTAGCATGTGTTGAACCAGTGATAACAGGAATGAACAAATGATGTCATGTACTAAACGGATAAAGACATGTGTTGAACCAGTGATAACAGGAATGAACAAATGATGCCATGTACTGAACGGATAAAGACATGTGTTTAACCAGTGATAACAGGAATGAACAAATGATGCCATGTACTGAACGGATAAAGACATGTGTTTAACCAGTGATAACAGGAATGAACAAATGATGCCATGTACTGAACGGATAAAGACATGTGTTAACCAGTGATAACAGGAATGAACAAATGATGCCATGTACTGAACGGATAAAGACATGTGTTAACCAGTGATAACAGGAATGAACAAATAATGCCATGTACTGAACACAAAATAATGACAGCATCTATTGAACCAGTGATAACAGGTGTTGAACAGGTAATGATGGGTTCCGGCTGTGTTGACCTAATAACTCTCTTAACGTGATGATGAAGATGTTGGTGGTCTGTTTTTGCCAAACTAGACGCTAAATTATTAAGGGGACAGTGGATGTTTTGTTTTTTTATTCTATTTCTTCAGCTTTTCATATATTTTTTTAGTTTCCTCCCTAGACTTAAAAATATAACTCCAAGACACCTTTTCGAGATAAATTTGTGCATTTTTCGATAGAAAAATCCCCCGGCCGAAAAGCCGACTCTTTCTATATTGTAGGCTCTCCATCGCTCACCAGGAAAAAATCGACACCTAAATTAAATGGCACGAAAGGTATTTAAATTGACAAAATTGATATCTCTCGTCAAGAAAAAACTGACCCCAAGATGGCACGAAAGGTCTTAATAATAGCCAACATATGGGTCGAATGTCTTAAAATCTCAAAACTAATGAGACTAAACCTGAGGGAGAAGGTGGGGGGGGGGGGGGTCCAGAACACCTCCCCCTCCCTCCCTCCCTCCCTCCCTCCCTCAACTACTAATAACATGTATTGAACAGGTATTGCTTGAGCCAATTAAAACCGGTATCACACGAGCTCTTTTTCCCTCAACATTTATCCTCAACACTGGTCTGGCAGCTTATGAGGTTAACATTTATAACATGTCTGTCACCTTAATTCATCTACCATCAGTCTTATTCCCGATAACAGGGCACAATATTCCAGAAATATTGCCAGAAAAATGTTTGATCATCGAATGTTGACTATAAAAGTTCTCGTGTGATAGCGGCTTAAGGGGGCACTACTCGCTTTTTATGGACCTCCTTCTCCCTCGTGTTTAGCATATTAATTTTGAGATTTTAAGACGTTCCTCCATTAGTTTGACGATTTTAATACCTTTCGCCCCATTTCGTTGTCAATTTCAAGACCTTTCGTGCCATTTAGGTGTCGATTTTTCCTGGCGAGCCATAGCGATCCTGTAATTTTAAGAGGAACCGGCCTTCGTGCGGGACATTTTTCTATTGAAAAATTTACAAATTTATCTTGAAGGGGGGTCTAGGGGGTGTTTTTATAAGCTTGATGGAGGTCTAGGGAAACAAAAAACTAAGAAATAAAGGAATAAATGAATTAATAGACCAAAGAAAAACCCCAAAACGGTCCGTCTCCCCTTAAACGGTCCGTCTCCCCTTAAACGGTCCGTCTCCCCTTAAACGGTCCGTCTCCCCTTAAACGGTCCGTCTCCCCTTAAACGGTCCGTCTCCCCTTAAACCCCGGTCCGTCTCCCCTTAAACCCCGGTCCGTCTCCCCTTAAACCCCGGTCCGTCTCCCCTTAAACCCCGGTCCGTCTCCCCTTAAACTCTCCTAACGTTATGAAGATGTTGGTGGTCTGTTTTTACCGAACGAGACGCTAAATTATTATCAGCCATGGGGTCCGGATTTAGTTCATGTCCAATTAACTGGCGCATTTGGGGTTTTATATAACCTGCCTTGATGGTGTAATGGTTAGTGTGTTAAAAACCTGTATGTGGTAATACAGGTTCGAATCCAGGTGAATCAAATGCTTGCTTTCATTAATTTCATTGGGAGACGTTTGGTGTTGGAGCGAAATAAAAACAAATAGAATATGTGTGTATATATATATATATATATATATATATATATATATATACCGGGTATATATATTCTGAGTTAGCCCATTCAGTAGCGGTGACATCCTTTTCATTATATTCGGCGAACAATTACACAATTTTGTGCAGGCAAGGAAGTACGTCTACCGATTAAATGGCTACAGACTATCTCAAGCAATTCTTATCGCTACCATATATCCTTACTAAGCTTCATAACAGTGTCTAGATGTAGTTGAAATCAAATACAAAATATGTCACCGGAACTAAAAGGGTTAATGGAACCCTTAAGGGGAGATCTCCACTTGAGGGATTTTTTTCTTGACCCCTTTCTCCCTCATGTTTAGCCCCATTGCGTTTGATATTATAAAACGTTTTCCCCATTAGTTTAGCAATTTTAAGAACTTTCACCCCATATTAAGACCTTTCGTGCCATTCAGGTGTCGATTTTATCCTGGCGAGCGATAGCGAGCCTGTAATTTAAGAAGAACCGGCCTTTGGCCGGGACATTTTTCTACCGAAAAATGTACAAATTTATCTTGAAAGGGGGTCAAGGGGGTGACATTTTTAGATTGCTGGAGGAGTAGGAAACAAACTAAAAAACCTCCCCTTAACGATGCTATATGGGGTAATTCATGATTTTTTTTTTTTTTTTTTAATAGATTGTCGTCAACTTATTATATCCAACTTTTTCTCGGCAATTAGTATCGGCAACTGTTAGACGGACTATATACAATTTTATGTGCCTTAATTCTTACCCATAATACCATATTAACCCTTCCAGGACCGGTGACGATTTTGTGAAGCTTAGGAAGGATATATGGTCAAAATAGATGAAGAAATGGTAGAAATTTAACACAGACTAAGCATCTCCTATGAACTACAACACATAGAAGAAGAGAAGAAAGGTATTTAGTTTGTTCCCTAGACCTCCATCAAGCTTAAAATTACACCCCCTTGAGTCCCTTTCAAGATAAATTTGTACATTTTTCGGTAGACAAATTTCCTGGCCGAAGGCCGGTTCCTCTTAAATTACAGGCTCGCTATCGCTCGCCAGGATAAAATCGACACCTGAATTGCACGAAAGGTCTTAATATGGGGTGAAAGTTCTTAAAATCGCTAAACTAATGGGGCAAACGTTTTATAATATCAAAAGCAATGGGGCTAAACATGAAGGAGAAAGGGGTCAAGAAAAAATCCCTCAAGTGGAGATCTCCCCTTAAATATGTAGGTTCCAGCACTACCGTACCCTTTTGGCGTGCATAGCCACTCCATTAGGAACTAACAGCTAAATCAAAACTTTTAGCATCCCTGTCTTAAAACAAAACTAACTTCACAACTTGGTTAACGCTATTAAGGTAGCGAACATATATTTATTTACTCCTTTAGTATTCGGTGACGCATTTCTTAACCCTCTCAGTACAGGTGATGTGTGCTTGTATTATTATGTTCCTTCCAACAACCAACCATACTCCTAAAATCGATTAATGAAATTTACAAACACATGTGGCAGTCCGTGGATTCGAACCCAGGACGCTCACACCGAAAATCAACACCTTATGCATCGCACCACGAAGACAGTATATCAGCTAATATTTAGACCACCCCCAAGAAAAAAGGAAAAACAAATAATAAAATAGAATGAAATAGAAAATAAAGATAAAAATTGGAAAAATGGGGATTGGGTCTGATCATATAGATAGATAGATAGATAGATAGAATATTTAGGTGATTTTTTAAAGCTTTGGAAGGATATAGTAGCTACAAGGATTAATTGAGATAGTCCGCAGAATTTTAATGCGTAGACGTTAATTTACCCAACACCTGGCCGTGGGATACAATAATGGGTTGAGGGGGGCTTATTTTCATCATTATATATATTATCAGCAGGCGCAAAAGTATAATCCTGTGTAGTGGGGAGACCTGTACGTCATATATCTCAATAGTTTGGTAGTGTTACAATATAGTTTTACATTTTACATTCATAAATAGTCCACTAATATACTAGGTTAGGTTAGGTTTTGGTTAGGTTAGGGTAAAGATATTATTCAATGTTTCTTATTCAATAGGCATCTGAAAAACAGTTCTCCCCACTACACAGGATCTTATAGGGGCAAATAACAGCAGTCAAATTAGACGATAATGTAACTGTGAGTGTGCGACTACTGTATGTAAACAAAGCGGCCGGTACGCCTGCTAACACACTTCTTACCACATCGTGTAAGACTGACAGAGTGTGTGTGTGTGTATATCAGAGAAAACAAAAACATAGATAGATACAGATAGAGAGAGAGAGAGAGTGGGGGGGGGGGTAAGTAGAAAAATACAATGAATACACTTACAATTAATAATAATAATAGTATAACTAACACTAATATACATAACCACAGTCATATTAATACACACCAACCAACCACAGCATCCTTCCTGCCTCAAGGGGAGATTTCCACTTGAGGGATTTTTTACTGAGCTTTCTCATTCAAGTTTAGCCCCATTGATTTTGAGATTTTAAGAACCACTAATGGGTCATTAGTTTGGCGTTTTTAGGAACTTTCGCCCCATTTCTGTAAATTTTAAGATCTTTCGTGTTATTTAGGGGTAAAAAAAATCCTGGCGAGCGAAAGCGAGCCTGTAATTTAAGAGGAACCGGCCTTTGGCCGGGAAATTTTTCTACCGAAAAATGTACAAACTTAGCTTGAAAGAGGGTCTAGAGCAGTGGTTCTTAAAGTTTTTCAGCCCCGATACCCCAAAGTTCAACTCCAAGTCAGCCTGATACCCCCTCTCCAAGTCAGCCTGATACCCCCTCTCCAAGTCAACCTGATACCCCCTCTCCAAGTCAACCTGATACCCCCTCTCCAAGTCAGCCTGATACCCCCTCTCCAAGTCAACCTGATACCCCCTCTCCAAGTCAACCTGATACCCCCTCTCCAAGTCAACCTGATACCCACTCTCCAAGTCAACCTGATACCCCCTCTCCAAGTCAACCTGATACCCCCTCTCCAAATCAACCTGATACCCCCTCTCCAAGTCAACCTGATACCCCCTCCAAGTCAGCCTGATACCCCTCTCCAAGTCAACCTGATACCCCCTCTCCAAGTCAACCTCATACCCCCTCTCCAAGTCAACTGATACCCCCTCTCCAAGTCAACCTGATACCCCCTCTCCAAGTCAGCCTGATACCCCCTCTCCAAGTCAGCCTGATACCCCCTCACCAAGTCAACCTGATACCCCCTCTCCAAGTCAGCCTGATACCCCCTCTCCAAGTCAACCTGATACCCCCTCTCCAAGTCAACCTGATACCCCCTCTCCAAGTCAACCTGATACCCCCTCTCCAAGTCAACCTGATACCCCCTCTCCAAGTCAACCTGATACCCCCTCTCCAAGTCAGCCTGATACCCCCTCTCCAAGTCAACCTGATACCCCCTCTCCAAGTCAGCCTGATACCCCCTCTCCAAGTCAACCTGATACCCCCTCTCCAAGTCAACCTGATACCCCCTCTCCAAGTCAACCTGATACCCCCCTCCAAGTCAACCTGATACCCCCTCTCCAAGTCAACCTGATACCCCCTCTCCAAGTCAACCTGATACCCCCTCTCCAAGTCAACCTGATACCCCCTCTCCAAGTCAACCTGATACCCTCTCTCCAAGTCAACCTGATACCCCCTCTCCAAGTCAACCTGATACCCACTCTCCAAGTCAACCTGATACCCCCTCTCCAAGTCAGCCTGATACCCCCTCTCCAAGTCAACCTGATACCCCCTCTCCAAGTCAACCTGATACCCCCTCTCCAAGTCAACCTGATACCCCCTCTCCAAGTCAACCTGATACCCCCTCTTCAAGTCAGCCTGATACCCCCTCTCCAAGTCAGCCTGATACCCCCTCTCCAAGTCAGCCTGATACCCCCTCTCCAAGTCAGCCTGATACCCCCTCTCCAAGTCAACCTGATACCCCCTCTCCAAGTCAACCTGATACCCCCTCTCCAAGTCAACCTGATATCCCCTCTCCAAGTCAGCCTGATACCCCCTCTCCAAGTCAGCCTGATACCCCCTCTCCAATAATAGCCTACTACTCCCGACTTGTATAGTCATAGTCACCATTCAGTGCACGATATTATTAATTTAATATTTTCCAGGATGCCTTTTTGGATACCCCCAAGAACCGGTTTCGATACCCCCTGGGGGTATTGAGGCACTACTTTAAGAACACCTGGTCTAGAGGGTGTAATATTATGCTTGATGGAGGTCTAGGGAACACACTAGTAACCTCCCCTTTACCTCCCAACACGAGTCCCAACAGCCCATTAACTTGACCTACATCACTAAAATAATAGCCCCCTTTGTCCCGCTCCAGGCAGAGGACGCAGAGGACCAGGCAGGGGAGATGGGTCGCTTTTCTGGTCCCCCTTCTCCATAATGTTAAGCCCCATTAGTTTTCTGATTTTAAGACATCCGGCCCATTAGTTAGGCGATTTAAGATCTTTCGCCCATTTCTTTGTCAATATTAAGACTTGTGTAATTTAGGTGTCGATTTTTTCCTGGCGAGCGATAGCGAGCCTGTAATTTAAAAGGAACCGGCCTTCGGCCGGGAAATTTTTCTATCGAAAAATGTACAAATTTATCTTGAAGGAGGGTATTGGCGGGTGTTTGTTAAGCTTGATGGAGGTCTAGGGAGGAAACTAAAAGAATGATAAGTAGATATATAAAAGAATGATAAGATATATAAAAGAATGATAAGAAGATATATAAAAGAATGATAAGAAGATATATAAAAGAATGATAAGAAGATATATAAAAGAATGATAATAAGATATATAAAAGAATGATAAGAAGATATATAAAAGAATGATAAGATATATAAAAGAGGAAATAAATCCGCCCACCCCCCTAACTTTACCCACATCACTAAAATATCCCCCCTTGTCCCGCTCCAGGCAGAGGACACAGATGACCAGGCGCTAATGACTGTCTCGCATGGCCTCCTCTCAATAACAACACACAAGAGGGGTTTGGGGATAGGACAAAGGGTAATTTCTCGGAAATTATCCCTGGAAGTGGTTTATCCAGTCGAATCCAGTTATATGGCTTGTTGCGTGTAGTATATGAAGTGCATGTTAGCTACTTAAGGGGAGATCTCCACTTGAGGGATTTTTTTCTTGACCCCTTTCTCCCTCATGTTTAGCCCCATTGCTTTTGATATTATAACACGTTTGCCCCATTAGTTTAGCGATTTTAAGAACTTTCACCCCATATTAAGACCTTTCGTGCAATTCAGGTGTCGATTTTATCCTGGCGAGCGATAGCGAGCCTGTAATTTAAGAGGAACCAGCCTTCGGCCAGGACATTTTTCTACCGAAAAATGTACAAATTTATCTTGAAAGGGACTCAAGGGGGTGTAATTTTAAGCTTGATGGAGGTCTAGGGAACTAACTAAATACCTCCCCTTAAAATAGAACTACAGAGGCTATCAACCATTCTGGATTATTAACCCTTTCACGCACGAGTGGACGCAGGGGTTGCATATTAGCAATCAGAAATAGAGTTATCTCAATCTTATAAATACCTCTCCAAAATTAGTTTTCTTGCTAAACCTGACTTTTTTTGACCGACAGCGATTTCAGTAAGTTTTATTTTGTTTTTTATTATTTTTTTTCCTTCAGATATAGCCTAGTGTAGTTTTATACTGAAGAGGAGCTGAAATAAATATTTACCCATTATCCAACAATCTAAAAACACGCCCCCCACTAGCGGGGAGGGCTATGAAGTTCAGGGAAAATGAGGGGTTAGAAGCGTAAAAATACAATAATAGGCCTATAGCGTTTTGTATCAAAACTTGACTCGGGTTTTCCCAAATTGTAAACCCATAAAACCCAATTTTGTGAATACCCGAGCCAACTTTTGACGAAAGCTGGCTCGGATTTCACGGGGTGGAGTGGGTAGCCTAATATCTTATGTTATAAAAATAGTCAACTTTGGGAAGACATTAGCCTAACCTAACAACCTTACCTAACCTATCCTAGTATTATGGGTGGGGGCTGCCACCCCCACACCCCCGCTGGTTGGGTACTGGCTGAAAAACTTATTGTTTTACAGTAGGCCTATGTATTTTAGTGTTTTTTTGTTCTCCCTTATAATACATTTCAGCTCTTAATGACATATATAGCAATGATGTATATGCTCTACCGGACCTATTAGGCCTAAAAAAGATCGATGGGCTAACTGTCGGTCCAAAACATCAGTATAACCGTTTTCTTCCCATTTAAAACACTTGTTCGGCCACACTTAGAATACTGTGACACCGTCTGGAATCCACACACTCCTAATAACATAAATATACTAGAGGCCATACAAAACAAAGCTGCAAGATGGATCAGACGTGATTACAGACACACTACATCTGTCACTTTGCTCAAACAAGACATTAGACTAGACCCACTTGCAACACGAAGACAAATGCACAGACAACAGATGTTATATAAAATTACTAACAACTTAGTAGACATAGACAAAGATATATATTTACACCCTACAAGTATACAATTTACAAGACACAGCCACAACCTAAAATACCACACGTATCAGGCAAGCACGGACACATTTAGACAATAATTTTTTCCCGGCAGCATCCAAGAGTGGAATCACCTCCCATTTCATGTAGTTAATAGCCCCACTCTTGATTTCTTTAGAACTAGGATCACCAATCATTGCATCCCTAATCATGATCCTTCTCCTGATCCTATCCCCACCCACTAGTCCCCATGCGCAAGCCCCGTATATCATGCCGTCCGAGAGCGGCTCTCTGCGGGTCCCACTACGTAAACTTAAACAAATACATTAAGCCGAGTGATCAAATTGGTAGCATTAGACCGAGCGATTGCATTGGGCCGACGAAGGTGATGATATAATGATTTACCTTTAAGAGGATGACTTTCGTCGAACTATTGGTTTTGACTGTACATCCTGAGATCCTTGTAATGGAGTAGCACGCTCACTTGCACAACACTGAGAAGAAACTGACAGTTTCATAAAGCTTAGCAATCCTACGGCAATGGAGCGAAATAAGTTGAACTATAGTGCAATCTTTGAGAAACTGAGTGATATCACTCCACATAATATCGCCCCTGAAGTGAGAGATGACAAAGTTGTTTGAATAATGTTGATATACTATATATATATATATATATATATATATATATATATATATATATATATATCGGTATATATATATATATATATATATATATATATACCGGTATTTTTTTTTTTTTTTTGGTCAATAAACGTCCAACTGAACGAGTTTAAATTTGTAATAGCCTGACAATATAAAAAGGGATAGGCAAGACTAATAAAATTTTCCACTTTACTTTTATGTGCTTGTATTTCCAGTTCATTATAATTTATTACAATAGCATCCTGGACTCGATCCCCTTTGAACCGGATGACCGTAATAAGCCTGCGTGTGCTTCAGATAATTAGTGTTTTAATTAGTGAGACTATAAACCAAGTTATTACATAGATTGGTTATTAAGACTTCAGGATTAATTTTAACCCTTTGAGTACCAGCGACGTGTGTTATATTTTAACCCTTTGAGTACCAGCGACGTGTGTTATATTTTATTCTAGCTATATTTAGACGATATTATGCAACTAGGAAAGGATCTGTGGTAGTTAAAAAGGTTGGTTGAGATATTTTGAAGCCATATTATTGCTAGAGGTCCTTCCTAAGCTAAATAAAATCATCTAACCCTCTCCGACATATGACGCGATTTTGAGCCTATTGGGGATACTTTAAAGCCTTTGTTACCATCAGGGGTATTTAGAAACCTTTAGTTTAGTTACTTCAACCTCTGCAGTTGTCCTTGAGTTAGCTGTGGGCAGAAAACTAATTTTGGAGAGGTAATTATAAGAGTGAGAGAACTCTATTTCTTATTGCTAATCTGGCAACCTCTGCGTCATAAATGCGTGAAAGGGTTAATAGTTGCCAGAATATGACGAACAGGACGTCCCTGGTACTGTATGGGTTAAAAGCTATTGGCTAGTCAAAAGCATAAATGGCGAAGCTCCCATTCGAAACAGTATCGAACACAACCGAGACAATACCATGCTTTAGTATAGGCCAAATGCTTCACAGTTTCCCTTTAACCCCTTCTGTACCAGCGACGTCTTTTTCATTTTACTCTACTTATATTTAGACAATTTTATGAAGATTAGAAAGGGTCTGTGGTAGTATAAAGGGTCTGTGGTAGTATAAAGGGTCTGTGGTAGTATAAAGGGTCTGTGGTAGTATAAAGGGTCTGTGGTAGTATAAAGGGTCTGTGGTAGTATAAAGGGTCTGTGGTAGTATAAAGGGGTAAGTGAGATAGTTGGAAGCCTGTTAAGGGGAGATCTCCACTCGAGGGATTTTTTTCTTGACCCCTTTCACCCTCACGTTTAGCCCCATTGCTTTTGATATTATAAAACGTTTGCCCCATTAGTTTAGCGATTTTAAGAACTTTCACCCCATATTAAGACCTTTCGTGCCATTCAGGTGTCGATTTTATCCTGGCGAGCGATAGCGAGCCTGTAATTTAATAGGAACCGGCCTTCGGCCGGGACATTTCTCTACCGAAAAATGTAAAAATTTATCTTGAAAGGGACTCAAGGGGGTGTAATTTTAAGCTTGATGGAGGTCTAGGGAATCAACTAAATACCTCCCCTTAATTGCTGGAGGCCCTTTTTAAGCTGAATAAAATCGTTTAATAGTGGCCAGAGTCATGTTATAACGACGGCACCGGTACAGCAAGGGTTAACTATTTCAGTACAGGTAAAGTTATTATTTTGTGTTATGCTGGCTATCATTAGACGATTTTACTCTGTTTCGGTAGGAATTATGATCGTCAACGAATTAATGGATATAACATACACTTCTCCGCTTACTAGACGTCCTTCCTAAGCTGCATGAAACCGTCTGATAGTAGCCAAAACATTAACGGATAATCCCTTCGATACCGGTGACGGCTGTGCTGAGGGGGTTTAACGTCTGGGAAAGAGTCTCTCTCTCTCTTCTCTTCTCTTCTCTTCTCTTCTCTTCTCTTCTCTTCTCTTCTCTTCTCTTCTCTTCTCTTCTCTTCTCTTCTCTTCTCTTCTCTCTATTTCTCTTTCTCTTCTCTTCTCTTCTCTTCTCTCTCTCTCTCTCTCTCTCTCATAAAATCTCAAATTTAACCTTGCTTTATGTTACCAGACTGTAAATAATACACACTTTTCACTTGGATTTATAAACTCGATCATCTACTTCATCTCAGGAATTTATGTCTTTAGATCCGAGAAACCCATCCGTACTTTCACTCCCTGTCTCCGACCGGCAGTGTACAGTATTATATCCTCGGTGTCTCGTAACTATCATGTGTCACATCGGCCGCACGACACGCTGGTTTTGGGATGTCCAGGGCTCTGTCGGGGGTCGTCAGAAGCCTTCGTGTCAAAACGGCCGCGCTCCGGAATAGCCACAGTTATATCGGCCCCTGTCTCCCAATCTAACCTTACCCAAATGGCCACAGTTAGAACGGCCCATGTCTTCCAATCTAACCTTACCCAAATGGCCACAGTTAGAACGGCACCTGTCTCTCAATCTAACCTTACTCAAATGGCCACAGTCAGAACGGCCTCTGTCTTCCAATCCAAGACAAGCAGAGGTAAAAATATAACCTCCCTCCAACTTCCCTGGCGGAGATAACTACGGTATAGATAACCTTTCTGGATTATTAAGCCAGCACACTGTAAGCCAAGAAGAACGTCCCTCCCATACAGTTAGGTGAAGATGAGTGGAGAGTGGGCGGTGGTAGGTGGGCGGGGTGAGTGACCAGCCTTGATGTGTGTGTGTGGGGGGGTGGGGCCGGTATCACACGAGCGCTTCTTCCCTCGACATTTATCCTCAACACTGATATGGCAGCTTATGAGATCAACATTTAAATATTTCGGTTACCTAAATTCATCTACTATATATCAGTCTAGTTTCCGATACCAGTTAGGTAGTTAAAACAGGACTTTGAGGCCATCAACCCATCTGGATTATTAAGCCAGCACACTGCAAGTCAAGCACATTTTTAGGACTGGAGCCCCTTTTCGAGATACCAGTGCCAAATACTCCCTAAATGTTGCCAACATAATGTTGATCATCGAATGTTGACTAAAAAAGCTCTCGTGTGATACCGGCTTTTGGTGAGTTCACAGTTGTGGTTGACAAATATACGGATAGTTTTTGTTTTCATAATGATTAGTTTTTGTTTTCATAATGATTAGACCCGAAATAATAACCACGTATATAAAGCAACTGAGTGCTAATTTATGATAAAGGGTTAAACAAAATATCCAGTTTCAGAAAGATCACTATTTGTTTCTGTTCATGTGGTAATGAAGGGTTAGGGGAAGTGCTTAATCCCTTCAACACCATGACGCCATTTTACCTTTGGTCGTGGTTAAGGGGAGATTTCCACTTGAGGGATTTTTTTCTTGGCTCCTTTCTCCCTCATGTTTAGCCCATTGTTTTTTCTAATTTTGACGAGTTTAAGAACTTTCAACCCATTTATGTCAATTTTAAGACCTTTCGTGCCATTTAGGTGTCGATTTTATCCTGGCGAGCGATAGCAAGCCTGTAATTTAAGAGGAACCGGCTTTCAGCCGGGAAATTTTTCTACCGAAAAATGTACAAATTTATCTTGAAAGGGGCTCAAGGGGGTGTAATCTTAAGCTTGAAGGATATCTAGAGACCAAACTAAAAACCTCCCCTTAAGGTAGACGATATCATGCAGTTTTAGAAGGGCCTATAATATTATAGAGATCGTATACAATTATCTCCGTGCGAGAGAGAGGGTGGGCAGGAGACATCAAGGTCACCGGGTCTAACATGGCCATCTTAAGAACACCAAGCCTTATTCGTTCTACTCTCCATATAGGGAGGGTGATTGGGGTGGGGCGTAGCTTAATGTTTGTACTACTACTACTACTACTACTACTACTACTACTACTACTACTACTACTAGGCTACTATAGGGATGGGTGAGGGGAAGGTGCATGGGGGTGAGGGGGTAGCTTAATGGTTGTTCTACTACTACTACTACTACTGCTACTGCTACTACTACTACTACTAGCTTCACTTTTTTCATTTTGGCTCTGCGAAAAACTTTGATCTTGGTGTTCAATTCGTGAAGGTTAGCTGTTTAGGAAGGGGATTGTGTCAGGGGTTCCGGAGACGACATAAAAAAAAGAACATTTCGCAATGCAAGAGCCACCACAGTTGGTAGCAGGAATCCGGCAAGTTCAAGTAATTCATATTGGCTCTGCGAAAAACTTTATTCTTGGTGTTCAATGTCGTGGAGGCAGCCGTTTAGGAGGAGTAGTGAGTCAAAGGTTCCAGAGATGACACATTGCAGCGAAATGACCTACTTAGTAAGAGTAGTGGGAATTTGGCAGGTTCAATTTGTATATTTTGGCTCTGCGAATAACTTTCTTCTTAGTGTTCAATAAACACGATCATGTAGGTAGCCGTTTAGGAAAAGTAGTGCGTCAAAGGCTCCCTTGAATTTGACCCTGTTACTCTTTCAACTCTGGGGGAGACACTCATCATAAGCAGTCCTGCATTTTGTCTCCCTCACTCACATAGAACAACAAATAAGTGAGAGGAATCGTGTTAGTTATGGTAGGTTAGTTTCTCCTTGTGGTCGAGTTAGGGTTTAGTCAAGCTCTCGACGTTGTATTATGGCGACCTGTGGGAGCGGACTGAGGGCTGGGCTGGGCTGAGGGCTGAGGGGCGGGATGAGAGCTGAGAGATGTGAGGGGTGATTTTCATAGGCAAATTTGTACGAACGCTTTCTTTTCTTTTCTCACCCCAACTAGAGTGAATGCTTCTAAAATTAAGCTTTGTAAGGTTTCGGCCAAGTATAATAATTAACATTTAAACTAGCCACCCATACCAATACACAAAAGTAACACATAATGATGCCAAAATGAAAGATAACGCTCGAAAGTCGCAAACAAAATAATAAATAAATAAATATGGCACAACACACAACAAAACAAACACAATAAACACACACATACACACACACTCATTCTGTCTCTCTCTTTCAATATCACACACGCACACATACACACAAACACACCAAAAAACAGAACGCACACTCATAAACTCTCTCTCTCTCTCTCACACACACACACACACACATACACACACACACACACACACACACACACACCCATGCAAAAAACGGTGGTGTGAGGCGGGGTGGGGTGGGGTGGACGGGCAGGTTGAGAGGTACTCCAGGGCGGGCCAGAGCACCACTTGTCTTCTCTCAGTAGAGGGGCAGACACTGGCTTGGTCAGTTCGCTGGTGTATTGGCTCTGTGGTGTTGCTAAATTAGAGAGAAAGGGACTGGAGTTCTCGATAAGGGGCTGCAGTCCTGGGAACATACTTGACTTACAGTGTGCTGGCTTAATATACCAGAAGGATTGATAGCCTCTGAAACCCTATTTTAATTAAATAACTAACCAAATTAGCTAGTTTACCTCTAGAACTAGAGGTATATATTTCGATCTAGATGCACATTTTACATCTAGTGACATGAAATCACAAGCGACTGGGGTTCTAGAATAGAGGCTTCAGTCCTGACGTTTTTTTTTTTTTTTTTTTTTTTTTTTTTTTTTTTTTTAAAGAGACAATGAACGGAGGAAGGAAAAACACAGATAAAACAAAAAGGTCCATGTGCCTAAAGGCATCCTCCATTCATAAAATGTTTGTAACAACTGGATTTAAACATTTGTAGATTGTAAGTTTGTGGAAAGCAATTCGAGGGAAGTGAATTCCAAAGAGTAGTAGCTCTGGGGATAAATTAATTCTGATAAGCAGAAGTTCTGCATTGTGGAGGAGAAAGTGTAAATTCATGGGCGCTCTCAGCTGCCCTAGTTCTACGGGGAAAGATGTGGAGAGGCGGCACAATTGAAGCAAGTTCCTCGGAACAATTGCTGTGAAAATATCTGTAGAATAATGCAAGGGATGCAACGTTTCTTCGTATGGATAATGTAGGAAGGTCCTGTGTGATTGCAGGGTTATTGATTAATCTAATAGCTTTATTTTGAATTTTGTCCAACTGCCTCAATGCAACCACTCCCACTTCCACCCCACAGAGGTGAACAGTAATCCATCTGAGAACGCACATGACTTTTATATATTACGGCCAACTGCTCGTCAGTGAAGAATTCTCGAACTCTGTACAGGAGTCCCAGTATTTTAGAGGCATTCTTAGCAATGCTTCTAACATAATGTGTCCAGCTCAAGTTAGTAGTTAATGTTACACCGAGAATGTCAATACTAGGGGAAGTGGGAATATTTACATCATTAAAAAATATATGGGAGTCAGTGAGATTCTGTCGGTTAGAAAATTGAATGTACTTGGTTTTCTGTGCATTAAAGGAAACTAGATTCTCTTGTCCCCATTCATTAATTCTAGAAAGGTCCTGGTTCAGAGAAATTGCAGTGTTTATTTTTGAATTTATAAGATCGGGTTGGGTGAAAGAATTGGTAAATGTGAAGGAACTGTGGAGTGTTGAGTTATCTGCGTAGGAATGTATTGGATTATGAGTGGTAGATATGAGATCATTGATATGAATGAGGAACAGAGTTGGGGCCAAAACTGATCCCTGGGGAACACCAGCATTTATTGAGTGAAATTGAGAATAAAGGCCATCTACCATTACACGTATTTTTCTGTTATCAAGATAAGAAGAAATTAGTGGAACTAATGATGCAAGGCCGTAGTGTGACATCTTCGACAATAAGGATTGACTTACAGTGTGCTGGCTTAGTTATCCAATAGGGTTGATAGCCTCTGAAGTCTTATTTTAACTAACTAAATTAGCTACCGGTACTTTACCGCTAGAACTAGAGGTATTTATTTCGATCTGGAGGCAAATTTTACATCTAGTGACATGAATTCTAGCGATACTCTGGAGATTTGAACCATTTTAGAGCGATAGTGTAGAGATTGTGGCATAATTTTAGCTATTTTCGGTATTTATTTCCTATTTAGCGGACTTTGTTTACCCCTTCACAAGCGACTGGGGTTCTCGAAAAGGGGCTCCAGTCCTGACGTCATTCTTGAGTTACAGTGTGATGGCTACGTCATCGTGTGAAAGGGGGTTGACCAGTTTGTGTGTTCGTGCCTCAGTACTAGGGGACTAAAGAACAACCCTTGCCTATCATCAGTCACCGATAATCCACAAGAGTTGATAGCCTCCGAAGTCCTATTTTAATTAAGAAGGACCTATGTTATTCAGAGGGTTTCTTGAGGTCGTATTCACCCATATGAGTCCTAGAGGCAGATAATAAGCTAAATAGAATCCTCTAATGGTAACAAGAATACGAAGACAATTACAGTGTGATGGCTACGTCATCGTGTGAAAGGGGGTTGACCAGCTTATGTGTTCGTGTCTCAGTGCTAGGGGACTAAAAAACAACCCTTGCCTATCATCAGTCACCAATAATTTATCTTCTAACAGCAATTTTGCAGAATTTTACGTCAACGAAACTATAGACACGCAGAGATCATGATATAACTTTGAAGATCTTTGTCATCGAATAGTGAAACAGAGAATAATGATATAAATAATAAACCTCAGACCAGATATACATGAAAACATTGGTGGTTTATTATGTGTGATATGAAACTCTAATGAAGTGTCCAGAAATTATTGACATCTGAAGGACAAAAAACACTCGACCATACAAAAACATTATTGGTCTCCTCCGTCTAATACATATTCCTGCCTGGTATAACCGTCTTGATGGTGTAATGGTTAGAGTGTCTAAAATCTGTATGTGGTAACCCAGGTTCGAATCCCGGTAGGATCACATGCTTGCATTAATTTTGTTTGGAGGTGTTTGGTGTGTGAAGTGAAATAAATATAAATTAGATTATCAATTTACAAAAAAAGAACAGATAGAAATACACCGTGTTTCAAATTAATACCAGATAATTCGAGTGACTTCGAGGGACTACACAGTAATTTTGTAAGTATGAATAATTTATATACACATTTTCTTAATTTAACCCTTTTAGTAAACGAGTTCGCTATGTTCATGCAGCTTATTTAACGAGTTTATTTAGGAGGGCCCATCTCGTTTTTTTCTCTCTCTGGTTGTATCCGTTCGGCCCCATTCAGCCTACTGTTTTAAGACGTTTATCCCTATCCAGGTGTCGATTGCATATTTTTAAAAACAATTTCGACAGCAGGCTAAATTTGTAAATTTTTCGATAGAAAAATGTCTCGGGCGATACCAGATTTCTCCATACAATGCTGGCTCGCTATCGCTCACATCGACACCTGAATGGGGATAAACGTCTTAAAACAGTAAGCTGAAAGGGGCCAAATGGATACAAGCCAGAGAAAGAGAGAAAAGGAGAAAACAAAAGCAGGTCCCCCACTTCCCCTTAACAATAGTAGATCCGGTAAGAGTCAAAAGAGTGCACACTTTACTAATTAATCGTTTTACTCTCACAAATGTGTTCGAAGCATAATATAATTGTCTAATGATATCCAAAATTATCCCACAACGTCTTTTTAACTTTAATCTGGCTACGTTTAGATGATTTGATTCAGTTTCAGAAGAGCTGCCAGCATTTGACAGGCTTCTTTTTATCTCACTTAACCACTTTTGTTACCACAGATCCTTCTTAAGCTGCACAAAATCCCTTAAATATAGCTAGAATAGAATTATATAATCGTCGCCGGTACAGAAGGGGTTAACAGTATACTAGAAAGATAAGATGAGCAACAGTTTCAAAGCAACAGTTTCAAAGCAACAGTTTCAAAGCAACAGTTTCAAAGCAACAGTTTCAAAGCAACAGTTTCAAAGCAACAGTTTCAAAGCAACAGTTTCAAAGCAACAGTTTCAAAGCAACAGTTTCAAAGCAACAGTTTCAAAGCAAGAGTTTCAAAGCAAGAGTTTCAAAGCAAGAGTTTCAAAGCAAGAGTTTCAAAGCAACAGTTTCAAAGCAACAGTTTCAAAGCAACTTTTTCCACCAGCAATAACAATATAACAATTAGTGATTTCAACGCTCCATCAACTATACTCGATTTTTTTCCCAGCTGATCATAAATTGAGTCTCTTTGTAGCTGATTTCTCGATACTTAATGGAAATATATGAAACTACCATGGCTGTGTGTCGTATTAATGCCAAGTTTTCAAAATTAACAGCATATTTCGCTACAAAATATACCTTATAGCTGAGTAACCAAGATAGTAACATGGCAATTTACCCTCAGCTGGGAACAAATAGACTATAGTGGTCCTAGACTCTACTAAATATAGACTATAGTTATCCTAGACTCTACTAAATATAGACTATAGTGATCCTAGACTCTACTAAACCGAGCATACGGTAGAAATACATTTTGTGAGCTGTCTGTTCAAGTTTAAAAGAGGATATTTATAATGCTATTTAATGTTGTCATATATATATTTAATCCTTGCGCTAACTGATGATTTTATTCAATATACAATTTATATATTGAAGGACACATTTCTTTCTTTGAACGTCATAGCTAGATTTAAGGAGAACGTACATGTTTGTATTTCTAAACATTTATTTAATGCTAAGATAATGAAACAATGGTAGTTTCATCGTTCACTTTGAGCCTAGGGTTTGTTTTGATAACAATAGTGTTGGGAGCAATATTTTAATCAATGCAAATTAATCTACTTAAAATCCCTTTACACTTAGCAATGAAGTCAGTCTCGTTAATTAGCATTCTAAAGCTCATTCTTTTATAATGTTTTATAATGTTTTCCATAGTCCCCATTCTTACAAAAACAGTATGTATACATGTATGAGAGAGAGAGAGAGAGAGAGAGAGAGAGAGAGAGAGAGAGAGAGAGAGAGAGAGAGAGAGAGAGAGAGAGAGAGAGAGAGAGAGAGAGTCAGAATCAGAGAGAAAAAGTATGAATATTAATGACTACTGAAGATAAAAGTTAAAATATCCTATAAATCAACTCGACACTAACTAACTGCACGACACGCCTAATGTATCGCCAGAAGTAGACACGTTTATGCATCCATCTATAAAACCGGTGTCCCACGAGCGCTTTGAGGGGGTAGTACTCGCTTTTTCTGGACACCCTTCTCCCTCATGTTTAGCATATTAATGTTGAGGTTTTAAGACGTTCGTTCCGTTAGTTTGACGATTTTGAGATCTTTCGCCTCATTTTATTTGTCAACATTAAGACCTTTCGTGCCCTTTAAGTGTCGATTTTTTTCTGGCGAGCAATAGCGAGCCTCTAGAAGGAACCGGCTTTCGGCCGGGACATTGTTCTGCCGAAAATGTACACATTTATCTTGAAAGGGGGTCTAGGGGGTCTGTTTTTCTAAGCTTGATGGAGGTCTACCGAGGAAACTAAAAAACAAATTAATTAATAAATAAATATATAGACCAAAAACCAAACACTTCCATTTAAGGGGAGGTTTTTAGTTGATTCCCTAGACTTCCATCAAGCTTAAAATTACTCCCCCTTGACCCCCTTTCAAGATAAATTTGTACATTTTTCGGTAGAAAAATTTCCCGGCCAAAGGCCGGTTCCCCTTAAATTACAGGCTCGCTATCGCTCGCCAGGAAAAAAATCGACACCTAAATGGCACGAATGGTCTTAAAATTGACAGAAATGGGGCGAGGGTTCTTAAAATCGCCAAACTAATGGGGCAAGCGTCTTTAAATCTCACAAGCAATGGGGCTAAACATGAGGGAGGAAGAGGTTCAGAAAAAAATCCTCCAGGTGGAAATCTCCCCTTAACTCCTTCAGCACGATGACGTCTCCTTACCCTTGCATCTGGCTAACGTTAGACAATTTTAGGCAGTTTAAGAAGTACCTACTGTACATGCTATTCGGAGGGTTTATTGATATTGTGTTTTGTTTACCTCGTTGGTTCCTAGAGGTAGATTATAAGCTAAAGAAAATCGTCTAATGGTAACCAAATTATGATGAAAATTACATCATCGTGCTGAAGGGGTTAAACCATTATATACATAAATAATAACTAAGGCTTGTAATCTGATCTTAGTAGGGCTTTTGGGAAATTAATTGCCTTTTTCCCACCATTTTGGCTTTGAATAAGTATATTTTTCATCTAAACAAAATTCTCATCACCACTTTCACTGACTTCCAATTTTACACACACACACACACACACACACACACACACACACACACACACACACGTCTCTCTCTCTCTCTCTCTCAACAGTACGAGGTCATAAATCCATCTACATTATGTAAATCAAACGTCACGTAAATGTCGGAGTGATAGAGGGATAGTATGTTGATTTTATACACAGTTAGTTACATGAATTTGTAGATAATTTGTTATTCTAATTGTATATGCATTTAGTTACATGAATTTGTAGACACTCAAATAATTTATGCATGGAAGAAAAAATAGGGTGACGGACTTATCTGAAATTTGTTATCAACCCTTATTAATGTGCCGGTATAATTTCAACTATCTAATGTATAAGAAAAAAACTTCTAATAACATAATTAATTTATAATTTTAACTATCTAATGCATACGAAAAACACTTCAATTAAATCGCACTATTTCAAGCGAAAGTCAAGTGATGCAATTATCAAAACAAAACGGTGACTGCTAACTAGGAAATCTCAGCAATTTGATCTCTGTGTCTCAAGAAATACATCATCACAGTTCGCCAGGTTCTCATAAATGTGTTCAGAAATTCCTGTCCACGTTTGTACAGTCGCTCATAGCAATTCGTGGACCGCCTCTCTGTCTAATTATGAAAGTATATCTCCGGAAACGAATTTAAGAATATAATTTTCTATGCATCAATTACAAAACTATATAATTTTCTATACATCAACTAGAAAACTATATAATTTTCTATACATCAACTAGAAAACTATATCATTTTCTATACATCAACTAGAAAACTATATCATTTTCTATACATCAACTAGAAAACTATATAATTTTCTATACATCAACTAGAAAACTATATATACAGTAACTATATACTATTTACTAAACGGCAAGTTCCGTCCACAAAAACAGCAGTACCACATGTATTCATTGTTTTCAATTATTTCATTAATTACGTTTATGTGTAAGTTAATTGGTGGGTTGGCGAAAACAATAACGAATAATTGCATAATAAAAAAATAATAAAAAATAAATATATATATACAGTAATTAAGGGGAGGTATTTAGTTTGTTCCCTAGACCTCCATCAAGCTTAAAATTACACCCCCTTGAGTCCCTTTCAAGATAAAATTGTACATTTTTCGGTAGAAAAATGTCCCGGCCGAAGGCCGGTTCCTCTTAAATTACAGGCTCGCTATCGCTCGCCAGGATAAAATCGACACCTGAATTGCACGAAAGGTCTTAATATGGGGTGAAAGTTCTTAAAATCGCTAAACTAATGGGGCAAACGTTTTATAATATCAAAAGCAATGGGGCTAAACATGAGGGAGAAAGGGGTCAAGAAAAAAATCCCTCGAGTGGAGGGATAAATAAACAAAAATAAGAGGTCCACAATTTTTTTTGAGCGACTGTGCGTTTATCTCCATCACATATTTCACTAGTACCAACACAGCTATCAAACCCTTTACCCCAAACTTCCATCATTTCCTGCACGATTATACTCTGTCCACTACAATTAGCCCAGGAATCTTGACCATAAGCCTCGTATAACTCAAACCCGACTGGAGTACAGTCGGCCTAATAAGTGATGTCTCGGCATCAAGTATATTTTGATCAAAAATTTGTACCAGCGATGTCTAAAACTTGATTTATTCATTTCGAGTGAGATATACAAGCATGGTCCTACACTTACCCACCCTATTCAACATCTGACAGACATTAATACAGCACAAAGCGAGCCAAACGTAATGACAGCTGATACATGACTTATCAGCGCCACTGTACATCAAGCCTTTCCATTATTTTGGGAGGAGTCAGCCGGAGAACTGGCTTGGATAATTTACAGTTCATTGGCTTAAGGGGAGATGGGTCGTGTTTATGGACACCCTTCTCCCTCATGATTAGCCCCAATAGTTTCCAGATTTTAAGACGTTCGGCCCATTAGCTTGGCAGTTTTAAGATCTTTCGCCCCCTTTCTTTGTAAATATTAAGCTTTTTCGTGTCATTTTGCTGTCGATTTTTTTCCTGGCGAACGATAGCGAGCCTGTAATTTAGGAGGAACCAACACAATACTAAGACCATGATTTGTGTGGCGGTTTTTTTTCTCTCATTTAACATTGTATATACTTAATATTTATTTTGTGTGTTTTTTTTTTTTTTTGTCTATGTGATTGAGGGAGGCAAAAGGCATAACTGCCTATAGCGAGTGCCTCCCCCATAGTTGAAAGAGTGACAGGGCCAAAATCAAGGGACGTTCGAGCCAAAATGCCTGGACACACGGAGTTGGAAGCAATTTAAGTCATAAGAAACGGGAAAGACGCATTAACCCCTTATGTACCGGCGACGTCCTTTTAACTATATTTCAGCTATTTTTGGACGATGTTCTCCAGTTTAAGAGGGGTCTCCAGCATTTAGAAGGCTTCGAACTATCTCACCTAACCCCCTTTTACTACCACAGATCTTTCTTAAGCTGCACAAAATCGTCTAAATTTGGTAAGGATATAATGAAGAGAACGTCGCTGGTACAGTCGCGCTAATAAGTGATGTCTCGGCACCAAGTATATTTTGCTCAATAATTGGTATCAGCAATATTTACACATGATTTCTTCTTTTTTGAGTGAGATATACAACCGTGTCCCTACACTTGCCCACCCTATTCAACATCTGATAGACATTCATACAGCACAGAGCGAGCCAAGCGTAATGACAGCTGGGACATGACTTATTAGCGCCACTGTACATAAGGGGTTAACATATTAATCATTATTGCTTCTTGTGAAAATTTTTGTTTTTATTTACATATATTTATTATAAAAGTTGTGTTTACCGGTATATGATTTTAGTCAATGTTTACGTATTAAGGGGAGATTTCCACTTGAGGGACTTTTTTCTTGACCCCTTTCTCCCTCATGTCTAGCCCCATTGCTTTTGGGATTTTAAGACGTTTGCCCCATTAGTTTGGTGATTTTCAAGAATTTCCGCCCCATTCTGTCAATTTTAAGACCTTTCGTGCCATTTAGGTGTCGATTTTATCCTGGCGAGCGATAGCGAGCCTGTAATTTAAGAGTAATCGGCCTTTGGCCGGGACATTTTTCTACCGAAAAATGTACAAATTTATCTTGAAAGGGGGTAAAGGGGGTGACATTTTAAGATTGCTGGAGGAGTAGGAAACAAACTAGAAACCTCCCCTTAATTATTAGTGTGTCTCGGGTACAGGGTAGTGTGTTTGGTGATGACCTTGACTGACCTACGAACCAAAATATCGAACACAATAATATGATCATAATTTCCTTGGCGTTTTTGGTTCAACCTATTTATTATTTTTAAGTTGCGTTAATATGTTCGTTGGTCATTGTTTACGTATTAACCATTCGTGTTTCTCGGGTACAGGGTAGTGTGTGTGTGTGTGTGTTTGATGATGACCATGACTGAATTACCCAACCATCCTCCCAGCCCATCGCACCAGCCCCACATCACCAGGCCAAGCCCCAATCACCATCACCATCACAACAAACGTAAGTGGATATACACACCGTAAGTGGATATACACACCGTAAGTGGATATACACACCGTTTGAGGAGGAGCACGTTATTGGCAGCGTTATGCAAATAGCTTCTTGGACGCCTTAAGAGGAGGTTTTTAGTTTTTTTCCTAGACCTCCATCAAGCTTAAAACTACATCCCATAGAACCCCCTTTAAGATAAATTTGTACGTTTTTCGGTAGAAAAATTTCCCGGCCAAAGGCCGGTTATCTTAAAATTACAGGCTTGCTATCGCTCGCCAGGAAAAAATCGACACCTAAATGGCATGAAAGGCCTTACAATTGACAATGGGATAGGGCGAAAGGTGTCAACATCGCCAAACTAATGGGCCTAACGTCTTATAATCTCAAAACAAATGGGGCTAAACACGAGGGAGAAAGGGGACCAGAAAAACGGGCCATGTCCCTTTAAATATTTGTACCAGTTTTGTTCCAGTGTTGTGTCCTACTTTGCACACCCATTTCTGGCAGTGTAGAGTCGTGACACCCCCTGCCGAGCGGGGAGATGTTCAACTTCCCCTTCTGTATGTCAGTGTGGATAAACCTGCCTTGACTTTCTTTATATTCTCTCTCTCTCTCTCTCTCTCTCTCTCTCTCTCTCTCTCTCTCTGTGAATATACTTGCCTTATAACTTTCTCTATTGTCCTCTCTCTCTCTCTCTCTCTCTCTCTCTCTCTGTGCTGGCTTAATTATCCAGAAGGGTTGATAGCCTCTAAAGTCCTATTTTAACCAACTAATTAACTATACAGGTGGTGGTGGAGTGAACCAGCTGGGCGGAGTATTCGTGAATGGTCGGCCGCTACCAAACACGGTACGACAGCGGATCGTCCACCTGGCCCACACCGGAACCAGACCTTGTGACATATCTCGCCAGCTGCGGGTCTCTCACGGCTGCGTCTCCAAGATACTCACAAGGTGAGTCAAGGCTTACTGTACCCACCACCCAACCCTACTATCGCCTTTACCTTCAGGTTATCTGTCACTATCATATATAAATATACAAAAATAGCTCATCATTTTTTTTTATTTTTATTTGATAATGACAAATAACCTAATTGTAAAGACGATAGTAGGGTTAGATGGTGGGTGATAACGATAACAAAATGTACAAATTAATCTTGAAAGGGGATCTAATATACGTTTTGTTTTGAAAGTTTGATACAGGTCTAGGGAGGAAACTAAAAGAATAATAAATATATGACAAAATCGACCAAAAAATAAGACCTTCCCCTTTAAAGCGCTTCATAATATTCAAGGGGTTATAATCTCTCGTTTTACAGGTACTACGAGACAGGATCGATCAGACCGGGCGTTATCGGGGGTTCGAAGCCCAAAGTGGCGACCCCCCTGGTGGTGGACACGATCACTAACTACAAGAAGCGAAACCCCACCATGTTCGCCTGGGAGATCCGTGAGAGGCTGTTGGCTGATGGGGTGTGTGATCAGGAGGGCGTCCCTTCTGTCTCCAGTATAAATAGGTCAGTACCGACGACGTTTTTGTACAGTTTAAGAAGTACCTCTAGCAATCAAGAAGGTCACATCAATCTAAATTATCCCTCTGACTCTGACATACCTTACCTAAGCTCAATAACATCGTCAAATATAATCCGGGACAAAATATAGTGTGTCATGGTCTTCTTAAAGGGCTAAGAAAGACAGTATCATAAACCCTACCATGTTCACCTAGGAGATTCGTGAGCGGCTGTTGGCTAATGGGTTGTGTGACCAGGAGGGAGTGCCTAGATGAATAAAATATATATATTTGTTCTTGATTTCCCTTATAGAATCGTGCGGAACAAGGCGACAGTGTTGGTCCAGGAGCATCTGTCAGGTACTGTGCCTCTGGTGGGGTCAGTTACTTCGGACACCAGCCATCATGTCTCCCCGGCCCCACAGGACACCACCCACCATACCCCAGAACCACCCACAAGCCACCTTCAGGAGAGCACCACTACACAACCTCAGGACGCCACAAATCATATGCAGGAGTCATACACTATTAATGATGCCCTAACCCCCCAGCACCACCACCAACACCAACATACTCACCAGGACGCTACCACTCATATGTCAGTTCCTCACATTATCAAGGACCTGACCACACACCTCCACCACCATACACACCACAACACTATTGCCTGTACCCCAGACGCACACACGGTCAAGGATATCCTGAATACTCCACACCACCACACTCACCACAACACTACCACCCACACCCCAGAGGCATACACGGTTAAGGACAACTTGACCACACACCACCACCACCACCACACCACTACCACCCACACCCCAGACACACACTCCATTAAGGATACCCTGACCACACACCACCACCACAACCACCACACCCTCCACAGCACCAATGCTATCAAGAGGAAGAGGGAACACTCCGGTAAGTACTTCTTCATTCTTTTAGTGTTTGCCTCTTTGACTGCTTTGTATTTATCTCGTAAAACAACAATGACCATTTAGACAATTGAACATATAATACCCTACGGTTGTGTACAAGCAAATTTAGTTTATCTTAGTCTTTAAAGTCAATAATTCGACATGGTCTAGTAAACAAACACCAAATGTAGAATGTCAATAATACCAATGTGAAAGATTTTGAAAACATTATTGTTATAATTAGAAACAAATGTTTGATATATTATTTTGCTCCTTTATGCATTTATTGTTAGTTATTTGCATTGCAGACGAACATCGAGATGAGAACGGGAATGTTGATGACAATATCAAACGACAGAACACTTTGTACGAACCTGAACCGCTGTATTCTCACGTAAGTAAATCATTGCCTCACAAACGAAAACATGTAAACAAACAAAGAACAAACATGAATAAATTACAATTGACAATCACTAAGTAATACGTATGGGAGGTTTATATCATAACCTACTAAATTATTAAGGGGAGATCTCCACTCGAGGGATTTTTTTCTTGACCCCTTTCTCCCTCATGTCTAGCCCCATTGCTTTTGGGATTTTAAGACGTTTGCCCCATTAGTTTGGTGATTTTTAAGAATTTCCGCCCCATTCTGTCAATTTTAAGACCTTTCGTGCCATTTAGGTGTCGATTGTATCCTGGCGAGCGATAGCGAGCCTGTAATTTAAGAGTAGTCGGCCTTCGGCCGGGACATTTTTCTACCGAAAAATGTACAAATTTATCTTAAAAGGGGATCAAGGGGGTGAAATTTTAAGATTGCTGGAGGAGTAGGAAACAAACTAGAAACCTCCCCTTAAGCCTGTTAGCATCAGGATATATCGTAACTCTACGGTGTAACTAATAGGTTATACAGTATATTCGATTTGCTCTACCGATATGATCCAATGGACTCCCACCTTTCACCTGGCCTTGCTTCTTTGTGACTGTATATATGTTCAAACAAACCTATTTTGGACATAGAACTCTTACACTTTGTTTATGTGGCTTGTTTCTTCGTCAGCCTGTGTGTGTGAAGCCTTGTTACTCCCGGAAGGCTGAGGAGTCTACCAAGTACCTACTGTCCGAGCTGTGTGGAAGCCTAGCCAACACTGCTGCCTCACCCTATAGGTAATGTGTGTGTGTGTGGGGGGGGGGGGGGAGAGAGCTACATAGAGCTACATAGAGCTACATATCTACAAATATCTCGCATCAAACCCGCGACTGACTGCGTTTGTAAATGAATAACTTTATTTTATCCCCCCCTCAGTTACTAACCCATCTGTCCCCTACTAACTTCCTAATCCTGCCACGGACATTAGTTCCAGGGCAGTAATTCCCTTTCCAATGTTCCCTTACCCACTCTAAACCACTGTTTGGACACTTGATCCTCAGTATTTTGGAGGACAAGCAACCTAGAAGGGTCACTAGATCTGTTGTTGCTTGATTTCCTTTGTACTCCTTTGTACATAGATACACAGACCACACAGACCTCAAGGTCCTTACTAGGCAGTCTGGCCTTACAAACTATATATGTATATATGCATATACATACATATATACACATATACATACATATATACACCGGTACATACATACCGGTACATACATATACACACACACATACATACATATATATACAGTATATACATACATACTGTACAGTGCACACACATACACTTACATACATATTTTTTTTTTTATTTTTTTTTTTTTAGAGAGAGAGAGAGAGAGAGAGAGAGAGAGAGAGAGAGAGAGAGAGAGAGAGAGAGAGAGAGAGAGAGAGAGAGAGAGAGAGAGAGAGAGAGATCATTATGCAGAGTACGAATAGTGTACATTGCTTTATTCATTATTTTTGTTAAAGTCTATATTGTGATTATAAACCTTTCTTATATATATATATACATATATATCAATGTATTTTCAGCCTTCTGTTGTTAGATGATCCGTGCAGTAGCCCCTCTGGTTCTGATAACCCCACCACCACCACCACTGACCCCACCTATGGCACTCTCACTATGGCACAGTCTGGCACCAACCTCACCTACCAGTCACCACTCACCACTTCCATAGGTAAGTTGGCACATTCTATTTCAGCCCTATGGTTTGGCTTGGGTTGCTATGTTACTTCTGATCAACTACTCTCTACATTTGTCGATATAGTGCATTAGTTTACTCCATGAAGATTATGACGCATTTTGACAGTTTATTCTGGTTGTCAATAGTCGATTTTATACAGCTTAGGAAGGATCTGTGGGCATCCAAGGGGTAAAGACTATCTCGATTAACCCTCTGATTTCCATTATTCCGTTTTCTGTTTAGCTTGATAGAGGTCTAGGGAGCACACTATAAACCCTCCCTAAATAACCATGATACAATCAAACATGGTCTTAATCAGATGTTCTTAGGTACCTGTAAGATAGATGTAGTGTAGGGGATATAGGTTGTAGTGAGATAGGGTATTAGGTAGCTATAAAATAGATGTAGTGTAGGGGATATAGGTTGTAGTGAGATATGTTCTTAGGTAGCTGTAAGATAGATGTAGTGTAGGGGATATAGGTTGTAGTGAGATATGGTATTAGGTAGCTGTAAGATAGATGTAGTGTAGGGGATATAGGTTGTAGTGAGAGATGTTCTTAGGTAGCTGTAAGATAGATGTAGTGTAGGGGATATAGGTTGTAGTGAGATATGGTATTAGGTACCTGTAAGATAGATGTAGTGTAGGGGATATAGGTTGTAGTGAGATATGGTATTAGGTACCTGTAAGATAGATGTAGTGTAGGGGATATAGGTTGTAGTGAGATATGGTATTAGGTAGCTATAAGATAGATGTAGTGTAGGGGATATAGGTTGTAGTGAGATATGTTCTTAGGTACCTGTAAGATAGATGTAGTGTAAGGGATATAGGTTGTAGTGAGATATGTTCTTAGGTACCTGTAAGATAGATGTAGTGTAGGGGATATAGGTTGTAGTGAGATATGTTCTTAGGTACCTGTAAGATAGATGTAGTGTAGGGGATATAGGTTGTAGTGAGATATGTTCTTAGGTACCTGTAAGATAGATGTAGTGTAAGGGATATACGTAGAGATGAAGTGTAGGGCATAAAGGTGTACAAGAACAAATAGGGATGAAGGGAAGAAGGGGTCTGCCTCGTATGGGCCAATAAGCCTTCTGCAGATTTCCAGTTTTCTTATGTTCTTATGTTCTTTATAAATCATACTGTGTTGTGGGTTGCCCTTTAGGTCTGGGTGGGTGCCTGACTCCCATGACTGTAGAGGATGTAAAACCCCTCCTGACTTCTGCTGCTGATGATGATACCTCCGTTGTTATGGATATACAACACCCAAACTATCACCAAGGTCAGTCGCTGGGACAAACTAAATAGTATAATGTAGCTAGTTAGTTAAAATAGGACTTCAGAGGCTATCAACCTTTCTCGAATATTACTAAGCCAGCACACTGTAAGTCAAGCATAGCGTCAGGACTGGAGCCCCTATTCGAGGACTCCACTACCTTCAACTAAATAACGTAACCTTGAATTATATATTTTTTCAAATGAAGACATGTTGTATACATGAATTTTGTATGTACACTATTGGTAGCCTTATTCTGATACCTTCGTCATGGATACACATAAATCTCTCTATCCCCAAAGTCAGTCGCTGGAACGAACTGAATAACGTACCCCTTGGATTATATATTTGTTTTCGACTGAGGACTTATTGTGTAGCCTACATGAATTTTGTATGTGCAATTTCGGTAGCAGTATTCTGAACATTGTGTTGATCTGCAGCAAGGTTATTTAATTAAGTGTTAAAGTTTGAGAGAGGCTGACGGTGATGTTGTCTGTATGTCTGTGTTAGAAGTTTATGAGAGACTAATGATGTTTTGCGTATATCAGGAGGGTCGGTGTTCAGCTTCAGCACCAGCGAGTACCCAACATCACCCCCCAGTGAGAGTGTGACGCCCCTTGACCCCCTGATGGTGGCACTCGGGTCCTCCCCCCTCAAGGCTGACACTCCCACCACCCTCACAGTCCTCCAGCCACCCACCCACACCCACACCTACATACCCACCTACACCCCTACCCACGCCCCTGTACCCATCCACACCCACATTACCGCCCTCCCAACAGACCCAACCTACGGTACTCTCCCGCCCATCACCCACTACTCAGGTAAGGCCTTTGAAATACGTATCTAGAATAGGTTTTTGGTTTATTAATCAGATATTGTCTATGTTTGTGTATGTAAGTATGTATCTATCTATCTATATATCTATCCGTCTATCCTTTTATCTATCTATCTATCTATGCTTCACAATTATCTTACTATGTACAAAGTTTTATGTAGCTTTTACGAAAACAAATATTGAGTCTGAGTCTGAGTACATCTATCTATCTATCTATCTATCTATCTATCTATCTATCTATCTCTATCGGACATGCCTAGTAGATTGTGAGACCTAGGGGTAAATACATATATATACACAACTATGCACGGCACTACTACTACTTACACTTCGTATCACTACTGTATTGTCATCACCAGCAGGTCCAGGCACCATGACAGACTACAGCTACACCTGGTTCTACACCTAGTGAGCACCATTACCACCATCACCACCATGGTCCAGGGGCCATAATAGACTACTGAAACACGTCCTCCTTCATCCAGTATTCTCCCAGATTCCTACCCAAAAAGTACATGGGACGACTTATTGGTAAGCTATTAAATTTTATAAACAGGTGCAATCGTTACGTGTAAGGTAATGAGTTTAATTTATGTTAAGCTGTATTCCTAAATTTGAATTCAAGGTCTTACTATTTTTCTCTATTCAGATGAATTAATGTTAATATATACTGATCTAAATACAAAATATATATAACAAATACAAAGAAATTAGATTAACTATAATCTCTTGCAGTGAACCTATTGGAGTATATTATCCTATTTCATTGAAAAGGCAAATTCAAATATAATTTTGGTTTTACCAGACGAAGATTTTCTGAAGTAATCATTCCTGGTGTTTACTCTCCTATCTTGCTTCTATCTCTTCCCAAACAGTAACGTTATCGAACTACTTCCTCTCTTGGTGCCCTTGCCATCAGACGCGGGCCCTCCCTGGACTTTGGGAAGGATATGGCTTTAACAGTTCATATATCCTCACCTTTCAATATGAGGTAAAATATAGAGGGCATGTATTTTCCTTATGGCTGGTGTACGCATGTCAAGCATAATTAATTTTTCATACTGTATGTGAATATAGATTTTAAGATCATCATAGTATTTGCAATAAAATGGTATAATGTACAGTCGCGCTAATAAGTCATGTCTCAGCTGTCATTACGTTTGGCTTGCTCTGTGCTGTATTACTGTCTGTCAGATGTTGAATAGGGTGGGTAAGTGTAGGAACATATTTGTATATCTCACTCGAAATGAAGAAATCGTGTTTAGATATTGCTGATACCAATTATTAATCAAAACATACTTCGTGCTGAGACATCACTTATTAGCTTGACTGTACAGGGAAATAAGAATCCATGAAATATAAATGTAACGTTTCTCATCAACAGATAGCGTGCTGGTGGTGAGATTATCCTGGAGAGACTAGTGCAATAGGTTATGCAAGGACACCTATATGGTACAGTCATGTATAAACATTCGTGGACCCCCCTATGTTCTTCTATATGCATTTTGGCTCGAACGTCCCTTGATTTTGGCCCTGTCACTCTTTCAACTATGGGGGAGGCACTCGCTATAGGCAGTTATGCCTTTTGCCTCCCTCAATCACATAGAAAAAAAAAAAATATATATATAACTATATGGATTGTTTTTTCGTTTCAAGAGATTTACTTTTATAATTAGTAATAGGTGGAGTCCACGATTTTTTATTGAGTGACTGTACAATCTCCTGCACCTGTACCTGGTATAATACTTGATGATAAACTTAGATAGTGAACATTGATTGAGGGAAAAAACAACAACAACAACACATATTGACAAGGTTTATGTTGCTCAAGGGAATGCTTCAAAATATGTTATTAAGCCGCTGTCACACGAGCGATTTTTCCATCAATTTTCCATGAGCAAGATTTTTCTCTTTATATTTCGGGATTTTTTGCACTGGTATCGGTAACTAGACTGAAGGTGGAGTAAGTTAGGCGGCTGAATTCTGATAAAGTGTAATTTTTGAAGCTGCCAGACCAAAATTGCCGGTAAAAATTGCTCGAAAAAAGGCTCGTGTGACTCCGGCTGTAGTGAGTTAGAATAATTTAATAATATGTATACCAATGATTACCAAAGGGGATTATACTTTTAAAATGTTCAATCCACCTGAGATTATCCTCATTATATTATGAAGCTAACAAGTGTACGTTGCCATACCCATAGCTTACTCTGACTGTTCCTTTTACTTATATATTTTCTAGATCTCAAGTGACGGCGTCTTTTCCGTGGATTGACCTCCCTACTGCCAACCCTGGCAGATTGGGAGCCAAAACGTCACATTTTTCCTTTGCCCCTCAACTTTCCCTTTATAATTGCTGAGGGGCACAGGGCCTTGGGTGGGGCTTTTGTTTCCCGGGCGTTTCCGCACCCTCCTCAGCTCCCCGCCTTTGAGTGGCTTCGGTCACCTGGGCATTATTAGTGGTAAGCTGGGAGGGTTCTGTGGGGGTGCTCGGTTATGGCCTTGGCCTTGCTCGGGACCTTGGGACTGCTCGGCCAGACAGCCTGAGGAACAACAACAACAACAAGTGATGAGTTAGTTAGTTAAAATAGGACTTCAGAGGCTATCAACCCTTCTGGATTATTAAGCCAGCACACTGTAAGTCAAGAAGAACGTCAGGACTGGAACCCCTTTTCGAGAACTCCAGTCCCTTGCCAGGCTAGGTTGAAACTCAGCCACGAAATTCGGGACACCAATGAACAAAATTATTATTATCTTGAAGCAATAAATACAAATAAATAAATAAATTATTATGGTATTTTGTATACACCTTTATAGGATATTATAAATAATGACACGGTATTATAATAATAGTAAGACAGTTAGTGGTTTGAGGAACTGAAGGGAACAATCATAATTTAGCTTAATTAAAGACGACCCCAATTAAGCCACATTTATGTTTCCTGAGTTAGCCAGTTAGTTAAAGTAGGACTTTAGAGGCTATCGACCCATCAGGATCATTAAGCCCACTTTAAAGTCAGGAAGAACATATGACCGGAGTCCCTGAGACACCCCCCCCCCCGCGTATACCCCCAGGTATACTGGGGGATATAAACCCGAAGGTTGTCCTGCTCGAGAACCCCAGACGCCTTCCTTTATCGGGATCAGGACTGGAGCCTCTGTACAAGAACCTCAGTTCCTTGTGTTTCCTAGTTAGTTAGTTAAAATAGGACTTGAGAGGCTATCAACCCATCTGGATTATTAAGCCAGCACACTGTAAGTCAAGAATAGCGTCAGGACTGGAGCCCCTTTTCGGAAACTCCAGTCCCTGCTCGAACCCAAGGGATACAATACAATACTTATTACGTCTAAAATGTTTCAGAACATGGCATTAGTGGTTAATGATTCATATGCGTTTAACCTTCTGCTCACGGCGGTACAGTCGCGCTAATAAGTGATGTCTCAGCACCAAGTATGTTTTGATCAATAATTGGTATCAGCAATATCTAAGCTTCATTTCTTCATATCGAATTAAATATACAAACACGTTCCTTCACTTACCCACCCTATTTAACATCTGACAGACATCAATGCAGCACAGAGCGAACCAAACGTAATGATAGCCAAGACATGACTTATTAGCGCGATCGTACGTAAAAAAAAAAAAAAAAAAAACCCAATCACATTAGAAAAAAAAAAAAAAAAAAAAAAATCTGTAACGAACTCAAGGGAGGCAACATGATGCTTATTATATCCCAATTCTTCAGACCAAGGTGTGTTTTGGTGAGTGCAGTGTATACTTAAGGGGGGATGGTTCACTTTTTGGGCGATTTTGGCATATATTCATTATTTTTCTAGTTTCCTCCCTAGACTTCCATCAAATTTAAAAAAACATCCATTAGATCCCCCATCTAGATTAATTTGTACATTTTTCGGTAGAAAAATATCCCGGACGAAGGCCGATTCTTCCAACATTACAGGCTCACTATCGTTCGCCAGTGAAAAAAATCGACACCTAAATAGCACGAAAGGTCTAAATATTGACGAAGAAATGGCGCGAAAGGTCTTAAAATCGACTAACTAATGGGGCAAGCATCTTAACATCTGAATACTAATGGGGCTAAACATGAGGGAGAAAGTGGTCCAGAAAACCGGCCCACCCACCCCTGAATAGTGCTCGCGACGATACAGCTCAACAAACTGGCGCCACTTCAGGTAAGCCAATTATAAGTCATTTTCTGATAACTTCTATCAGCCGGTGTCACACGAGCGCTTTTTCCGTATTTTTTTGTTACGAGGAATTGTAAAGTGGAAGCTTTAAAATCTCAGTTATATTAGAATTTAGCCACCTAACTTAATCTACCTTCGATATAGTTTCCAATTCGCGTGAATGGTCTTGCCATGTTGAGGCGATTCATTCGTGGTCATCCCTTCGGGGAACAAGGAAAGGGATAAGGGAAGAAACGAGTGGAAGTTGCCTGTGTTGCTGTTTGCCGATGATACAGTTCTGATGAGCGTTAGTGAATGGGATTTGCAGGGTCTGGTAAATATGTTTGGAACAGTGTGTGAAAAACGGAATCTGAAGGTAAATGCGGGGAAGAGCAATGGTATGGTATTTGCAAGGGGTGCAGCCACAGAGTGTGAGGTGAGGTTGAACAGTCAGGCTATGTAGAGTGTCAGCTCATTTAAGTATCTGGGCAGTGTGTTGAGTAAGGATGGAAGTATGGATGAAGAATTGCGGGAGAGGGTGCAACAAGGGAAGAGGGTTGTAGGAACGCTGAAAGCAGTAACAAGAAATAAGGTGGTTAGCATGGAAGTAAAGAAGTCCTTGCATGACAGTGTAGTAATCCCGACATTGACTTACGGGAGCGAAGGATGGACGTTGGTGGAGAGACTCAAACCAAGAGTGAGAGGGGTGGAAATGAGTTACTTGAGAAGTGAGTGCGGAGGTACATGGAGGGATAGACAGGCGAATGAGGTAGTACGAGAGAGGCGTGGTGTGAATGTAGATGTGCTGGAAAATGTGAAAAGGAACAGCTTGAGATGGTTCGGCCATGTGGAACGTATGGGAAGCGAGAGAATGACTAAGAGAGTGTATGAGAGTGAGGTGGAAAGACAGAGAGGGAGAGCTAGACAATAGTTAGATAGACAGACACATTAATATACACCACAGAAAGTACAACAAAGCAAATGTCAACATAATTTCCGTCCATCACATCCCGTATATTTGTCTTAAAAGGGAGATTTCCACTTGAGGGATTTTTTTCTTTACCCCTTTCTCCCTCATGTTTAGCCCCATTACTTTTGAGATTTTAAGACGTTTGCCCCATTAGTTTGGTGATTTTTAAGAATTTCCGCCCCATTCTGTCAATTTTAAGACCTTTCGTGACTCTTTTATCCTGGCGAGCGATAGCGAGCCTGTAATTTAAGAAGAACCGGCCTTCGGCCGGGACATTTTTCTACCGAAAAATGTACAAATTTATCTTGAAAGGGGGTCAAGGGGGTGAAATTTTAAGATTGCTGGAGGAGTAGGAAACAAACTAGAAACCTCCCCTTAACCCTTTCTTTGCCGGGACGTCTTTTTAATTATATACCAGCTATATTACGACGATTTTGTGTAGTTTAACCAGGCTCTGTGGTAGTAGAAAGGGTGAAGTGAGATAGTTGGAAGCCTGGTAATTGTTGGAGGCCCCTGTTCAACTTAATGAAAATATCGTCTAATAGTAGCCAGAATAAAGTTAAAAGGACGTCACCGGTACAGAAGGGGTTAAGGGGAGATCTCCACTGGAGGGATTTTTTTCTTGACTCCTTTCTCCCTCATGTTTAGCCCCATTGCTTTTGATATTATAAAACGTTTGCCCCATTAGTTTAGCGATTTTAAGAACTTTCACCCCATATTAAGACCTTTCGTGCCATTCAGGTGTCGATTTTATCCTGGCGAGCGATAGCGAGCCTGTAATTTAAGAAGAACCGGGACATTTTTCTACCGAAAAATGTACAAATTTATCTTGAAAGGGACTCAAGGGGGTGTAATTTTAAGCTTGATGGAGGTCTAGGGAACGAACTAAATACCTCCCCTTAATAAGCCTCACAACCCAAACCCACAAGTGTTCAATTAGCCTCTTCTCTGCTACACATCTCCATCACTTACTCTCACCGTTCCCCAGGGTTATAAGCATCCATCACATTTTTTTTTTCTATGTGATTGAGGGAGGCAAAAGGCAGAACTGCCTATAGCGAGTGCCTCCCCCATAGTTGAAAGAGTGACAGGGCCAAAATCAAGGGACGTTCGAACCAAAATGCCTGGACACACGGAGTTTGAAGCAATTTAAGTCATAGGAAGAGGGAAAGACTGATTCTGGGAGAGAGTTCCAGAGCTCAGCTGTTGAGTAGAAGAAAGTTTGAGAGTAACGTTTCACTCTTGGGTTGGAGAGTTGCACAGAGTAGGGGTGGGATTGAGTTGCAAGACGGGTACCACGTGCCCTACGTAAAGGAGGTGGTATACACTGGGAAAGCTCTGAGGAACACTGATTATTATAGTAGCGATAGAATAGCGAGAGAGATGCAACATTGCGGCGGAGAGAGAGAGATTGCAGAGAGTTGGTGAGTGGACGGGAGTTAATGATACGAAAGGCCTTCCTTTCAATATTGTCTAGGAGAGCGGTGTGAGAGGAACCTCCCCAATACCCGGTCATCAGTCTCTATAAATAATTGATTACTGACAAACCCCCAGGCAACACGGTACACCACGCTATACCTCTTCATATGCTTGGGTTATTATTAGTATTATTATGGGTTATCATGGTGTTTTAGTATCCTCATTATTGGTATGCTTAAATGGATGTTTATTTGGTCTATACATTAATGTTTTAGTGTCTTCACTAGACCTCCCTCAAACTTAGAAAAACACCTCCCTCGACCCCCCTTCAAGAATTTGTTTTTAAATTTTTCGGTAGAAAAATGTCCGGTTCGTCTTAGTATTACAGGCTCGCTTTCGCTCGCTAGGAAATAATCGACACCTAAATGGCACGAAAGATCTTAATATTGACAAAGAAATGAGACGAAAGGTCTCAAAATCGCCAAACTAATGGGCCGAATATCTTAACATCTCAAAACTAATTGGGCTAAACATTAGGGAAAAAATGGGCCAGAAAAACGAGCCATCTCCCCTTAATTAGTGTTAAGTTTCTGGTGCGGAGAGGGCTGGCGGCATACACCTGCCACTTACTGTATTGTAGAACACCTGCCTGGAGCGTAATCCAGATATGAAGCGCCTGTCACCTGTTGTGTGCTTTCTTTGTGTGGGCAAACCGGTATGTGTTTATCTACTGTCACCTTTTTTTCCCTTTCTCGAGTCGTTTGCTGATTCTCCCTTGTGGGAATTAAGGGCTGGTTACTGACTGATTAACTGACTGACTGAAGGTTCTTAGGATTCTTGGTGAATTTTATTACCTGGTTTACCGAGGTACGCTCGTATGCCATAGTCTCAGCCCACTCATAAATATGATTGAACTTCTCATCATCATCATCATCATCTCCGACGCCTTGTTTCACCCTGGGAAACCCCCGCTGAAGGATGGCCATGCCAGAAACGCCTCCAAGCTACTTTGTCAGACATGCTTCTTTAACCTGTTCCACAATGTTCCTTCCACTACGTGGAACTTTGTCCTCAATATATATATTACCACTTTCTTTTCCCATACCATAGGTGGTCTTCCACTACTAGCTGTTCCACTCGCCTGACTCCCATATATCTTTCTTGGCATTCTGTCTTCATCCATTCTCTGAACATGACCATACCACCTCAAAGTACTTCTGTATATCTCTGGAAGCGAATTTATGAATATAGTTTTCTATATATCAACTACAAAACTATATAGGATATTTCTTGAAAAGCAACTTCTATCCAAAACTCAATCTAGAATACTTATATTTGCTTAAAGAATTGCATAGCGGGTCCACGAATTCTTATGAGTGGGCTAGAAACTATGGTATCCGAGTGTACCAAGTAATACAATTTACTAAGAACCCTAAGAACCTTTAGTCAGTCAGTCAGTCAGTCTGTCAGTAGCCAGCCCTTAATCCCACAAGGGGTAGGGAGGATCAGCAAAATACTCGAGAACCTTTAGTCAGTCAGTCAGTCAGTCAGTAGCCAGCCCTTAATCCCACAAGGGGTAGGGAGGATCAGCAAAATACTCGAGAAAGTAAAAAGAGAGGTGACAGGAGAAAAACACAAAACAGTTCGCCCACAAAAAGCAAGCACACAAGCATTCAGAAGCACCAATCACTCATCAGCGCCCGAAATCAATGGCTTCACCTAAGATGTTACTTAGAACCTTTAGAACCTTCAAAAGATAAGAAATATTTATATAATGAAGGTTTGAATACTGGGAGGCAAAAATGTAGACCAAAAGATTGCTAAGGGGAGGTTTCCACTTGAGGGAGTTTTTTTCGAACTTCCTTCTCCCTCATGTTTAGCCCCATTGCTTTTGAGATTTTAAGTAGTTTGCCCCATTAGTTTGGCGATTTAAATAACTTTCGCCCCATTTCTGTCAATTTTAAGACCTTTCGTGCCATTTAGGTGTCGATTTTTTCCTGGCGAGCGATAGCGAGCCTGTAACTTAAGAGGAATCGGCCTTCGGCCGGGAAATTTTTCTACCGAAAAATGTACATATTTATCTTGGAAGGGGGTCTAGGGGATGTAATTTTAAGCTTGATGGAGGTCTAAGCAACACACTAGAAACCTCCCCTTAAAGAGAGAGAGGTGTTGATTGTCTTTTGGTCTAGATTTTTGCTTCTGTGTTTAAACCCTAATAACCTAATAACCTTCCACACGATGACGTAATGTTCGTCTTATGCTGGTTACCAATAGATGGCTTTATTTAGCTTTAGAACTACCTCTCGGACTGAAAGGGGTATATACACCATCCTTTCTAAAAAAGCATAAAACCTCTCTAGTCCTAGCACTCCAAGTTGGCGGTCTGGGTGTAGTTGGCGGTCTGGGTGTAGTTGGCGGTCTGGGTGTAGTTGGCGGTCTGGGTGTAGTCAGCTCACGAATGTAAACATTGAGGAAAATGCCATATGTATAATTCTAAACAACAAATGTAATATTCTTAGCTATTTCACTACATACAATGCTAGCCAGAACAGAAGGTAATAAAGGCGTTATCATATTAAGGGGAGGTATTTACTTTGTTCCCTAGACCTCCATCAAGCTAAAAATTATACCCCCTTAAGTCCCTTTCAAGATAAATTTGTACATTTTTCGGTAGAAAAATGTCCCGGCCAAAGGCCGGTTCCTCTTAAATTACAGGCTCGCTATCGCTCGCCAGGATGAAATCGACACCTGAATGGCACGAAAGGTCTTATTAAGGGGTGAAAGTTCTTAAAATCGCTAAACTAATGGGGCGAACGTTTTATAATATCAAAAGCAATGGGGCTAAACATGAGGGAGAAAGGGGTCAAGAACAAAATCCCTCAAGTGGAGATCTCCCCTTAATGAGGTCAATAGAGGTACAGACCGATACAAACAATCTTCTGTTTGACTACGAGACCGACTCTCACGGAAGATCTTTGGAACAAGCTAATTACTCGGCCTGTGACTCCTTCCAGGTGACACCGATATTACTCGGCCTGTGACTCCCTCCAGGTGACACCGATATTACTCGGCCTGTGACACCCTCCAGGTGACACCGATATGTAAACAAACTTTTGACCTTGGCTGTAACACTCATGAAGGTACCACTCGACCACCTGGACGTCTGGCCTGGTTAAAATGGTTAGCGCGGTCCTTTAGCTAAATGTTCCCAGCTTCCTGCGAGAGTGTTGATTCACACGGTCAATATTTTTATCCACCGTCCCTTGAGGGCTGAGAATTCGAAGGGCAAATTTCGCCGTGGTGTCATATTTCATTGGGAAATACAGGGAACCAACTGGTTGTTTTTTTGGATATTCGCAGCCCTCAAGGGACGGTGGATAAAAATATTGACCTTGTGAATCGGCCAATTATACACTCTCACAGGAAGCTGGGAACATTTAGCTAAAGGACCGCGCTAATCATTTCAACCTGGCCAGACGTCCAGGTGGTCGAGGGAGGGGTTGCTGTGTAGATTGAACACCGTAAACAATTATGGGTATTAAATGGTATTGAGGGTGTTGTTGCCTTTATTTGTTTCTAATAACTTCTCCTGTATTAGATTGGTTAATCACTTTCATTATTTCTGTAATGGGTACAGTCTTCATCATGTACACTCTGAATGTAATATAAATCAATTCTCTGAAACCAATTAATCGTTTGCAGTGAAGGTTAAGTCAAACAAGTTATTCACACTCTTTTCGGCGGCTTTGGCATTCAAGCCTTGTGAGATTTCAGCAAATGGAATAGTTTACCATAGTATATATATATATATATATATATATATATATATATATATATATATATATATATTATACAGTATATAATCTCCAGGTGAAGGAACATACACAAGGTGGTCCATCGCTAATTAGTAAAGGTACCGACCCAAGCGTGAAACACCTGATATATTTCCGGCTTTGATCATTAGCCACGCTATCTGATTTACACCTGATATTAGCCTAACCCTCTAAGTACCAGCGACGTGTGTTATCTTTCATTCTAGCTATATTTAGACGATATTATGCAGCTTAGGAAGGATCTGTGGTAGTTGCTCGAGATAGTTGGAAGCCATTTATTGTGCTAGAGGTCACCTACTGTATATAGCACGAAAGGTCTTAATATTGACAAAATAAGGGGGCGAAAGGTCTTACATTCGACAAACTAAGAGGGCAAACATCTTAGAATATGAAAACTAATGGGGCTGAACATGAGGGAGAAGGGTATCTGGAAAAACGGCTCCTCTCCCCTGAAGATAAAATCTTTGGGGTGGGTGGGAGGGAGGGAGGAGGAGGAGGAGGAGGAGGGTGGATCATTGGTTACGGTCCTGTTGAAGTCTCTCCCTACCCCCACCTCACCCCCCCCCCCACCCCCACCCCAAGCCCCTACCCCCGTTGCTAATGCTGTGGCCATTGTCTGTGGTCAATGGGGTGGGGGCTTGGGGGTGAGGGAAGTCAGTAATAGGCGCGTTCACGGATCCGGACACTTTATTCTTGTCATGTTAAAGCAAAACTATTTCATATGAGGCACAGGTGTATATCTATATATCTCTCTCTCTCTCTCTTTCTCTCTCTCTCGCTCTCTCTCTCTCTCTCTCTCTCTCTCTCTCTCTCTCTCTCTCTCTCTCTCTCTCTCTCTCTCTCTCTCTCTCTCTCTCTCTCTCTATATATATATAATATATATATATATATATATATATATATATATATATATATATATATATATATATATATATATATATATATTGCTATATTGCATAGCGTTGTCAATTGTTTAATGCATGTTGACATGTCTACAAGCTACACTAACGATGTCTGAATTAACCTTTATCTTAACCTTTAGCTAGCAAACCAACTAATCTCTGTTTCTTTTCAACTGAAGACACATTGCAAAGTTACCATCAAGATTTATCCTTTTTTTGTGTTTTTTTAAATTTATGTATTGAAATATGGTGTTAATGTTATTAACTTGGTCTTAATAGGATGCAGAGACATAGTAGTTTCTTATTTTGCCATTAAGTATCGAGAAATTAGCTACTAAGCTATTCAATTTATCGTCAGATGAAAAGAAACATGAGTAGAGGTCCTTTCTTGTGTGATGATCTTTACTAAATACTGTCTTTACTAAATACTTTCTTTACTAAATACTTTCAATATAGCCAACTTTTGCTGAATTACTTATGCACGCCATAACTCGAAGCTACATTACATTTTCTAAGCATTAAATCTATTAACCATATCGACCCCAGAGAGAAGCATGAAATTAGGCAAGACGATTCACTGCACACGTTTCATATTCTTCAAGAGCCATTGAAACACTTGGTGGTCGCCGGGGGAGAGGCCCACGGATTTGTAACTTGTAACCCTGTTATTTTTGTATTAGATGGTGCGCTTCTTCATTATATTATACGATTTTTGCAGTTTAGAAAGGATCTCTAGGAATTTTGAACTCATTCATAATTTGTAAGCCCTAATTATAGGCCCAGCTCACTAATACCATGAGGACCGACCTCACCAAAACGGTCAGAGATCAACACCAGATTACGGGGTCTACAGAGCGCTTCTTCACTATATTTTGGCTGTTGTTAGACGATTTTATGTAGTTTAGGAAGGATCTCTAGGAATTTGCAACTCTCTCGGTATTCAATGACGCGTTTTTTTAGTTTTATTTCGGCTGTTAGACAATTTTTGTAGTTTAGGAAGAATCTCTAGGGATTTTTAACCCATTCATAATTCGATGACACTTTTCTTCAATATATTTCGGCTGCTATTAGACGATTTTATGCAGTTTAGGAAAGATCTCCAGGAACTTGCAACCTTTTCTGTTTTCCGTGACGCGTTTGTATCAATATATGTTGACTGTTATTTGACGATGTTATGCAGGTTAGGAAGGATCTCTAGGTATTTGCAACCTTCTCAGTAAACTACCACCAAATGATGGGAACACAATGGTACAGATAATTAAGTCAGGTATATTAGGTAATTAAGTTAGGTATATCGATGATTATATATTGTATCCTTATATTAGTTGGTTGTATCACTATAATCTCTTTAAATATAATTAGGCTAAACACATCTAGCCTAATCATTTCTATAACTAAAACAGAACTCCTGTAATCGAATATGATTTAAGAACATAATAACATAAGAGCATAAGAACATCAATCAATCAATCAATCAATCAATCAATCAATCAATCAACCAATCAATCAATCAATCAATCAACCAATCAATCAATCAATCAATCAATCAATCAATCAATCAACCAATCAATCAATCAACCAATCAATCAATCAATCAATCTTCAGAGTAATTCCCCACACCAGTACCAAAGATAATAGAAATATTGTCAGAGAAATGTTGACCATTGAGTCATGATATAAGTGTTCGGCCAAATAAGTGATATCGCGGCACCTAGTATATTTCGATCAATAAGTGGTATAAGCACTACCCAAGGTTTAAATCATCGTTCCAAGTGAGATATACAAACATGTTCCTATCTTTACACACCCTAGTCAACATCTGACAGACATTAATAAAGAATACAGTGAGCAAAACGTAATGAGGTCCTAGAGATTTTATGAATGACTGTACCTCAACAGGCGCCAGAACAAAAGTGCCGAAATATAAGTTGCCCCCAAAGCTTCCCCGTGTGACCCCGGATTTAATGAGCGGTTGTGTTGGGGTTGGAATGGGAGCGGCGTGCATATCATTTACATTTATTAGTTTCCTCGCTAGACCTCCATCAAGCTTAAAAGTACCTTCATCAAGCTTAAAAATACCTTCATCAAGCTTAAAAATACCTCCATCAAGCTTAAAAATACCTCCATCAAGTTTAAAAATACCTCCATCAAGCTTAAAAATACCTCCATCAAGCTTTAAAATACCTCCATCAAGCTTATAAATACCTCCATCAAGCTGAAACATACCTCCATCAAGCTTAAAAATACCTCCATCAAGCTGAAACATACCTCCATCAAGCTTAAAAATACACTCCCTAGAAAAATTTGTAAATTTATCGTACAAAATATGTGTACAGATTATATAGTACATACCGGTACATACTCTGTACAAACCTGCTATATCTAAGCGTATAACTACAGTATATAACCCTTTCAAGCTCCAATACGCGTTTCTGTTATGTTTCTGGCTACTATTAGACGATTTTATTCAGATTAGTAACCGTATATGGAAGTCAAAGGGTTGATTGAGATAGTATTTACCCTTTTAATACCCACAGATCCTTCCTAAGCTGCACAAACTCGTTTAATGATAGCCAAAATATACTTCTAAAACGCGTCAGAGCTTCAAGGGGTTAACATATATTGTACATAATGTTATTGTAATTTATGAGCAGAATAACCACTTTTCAGTGGAAATAAAAAAAATAATAATATTATTATTATTTTTAGTTTTGGTTGGAATTTTGGTCTTATCGTATTGAATAAAAATAATATAGCTTCCTCTTTGAATTGTTCCAGTCTCCACTTTCGCCAACCCAGCATCCCTGTCAGAACTGTGTATTAAGACCCTCGTTGGCAAGCGCAAGTAATAATTAAAGTCAATTTCAAGATAGCGCTACATCTTCAACCTTTGCCTCTTGTTCTTGCTTTAATTGTATTAATTTCTGGCTTCCTTTACCTTTTACTCCCACTGTATTGTATGTATGTACAGTATGTATACACTCAGGCAAAACAATAAAAAAAAAAAAATAACAAAAAATAACAAAAATATCCCCCCCCCCATCCCTTACTTCTCCCCCCAGACGGAGGGGTTCAGCAGCCCTTTGTTACGAGATGAAAGGATGACTGAGTGAACGTGTCGAGTAGGTTGTGTCTCATCAGGGTTAGGGAGGGACCACGCTAAAATCCATCTCCGTCGAAGTGTCGAAGTGCACACTATGGTCATGGAGAGAGAGAGAGAGAGAGAGAGAGAGAGAGAGAGAGAGAGAGAGAGAGAGAGAGAGAGAGAGAGAGAGAGAGAGAGAGAGAGAGAGATAAGCGCCTCCTCCAAAGTTGAAAGAGTGACAGAGAGCCAAATTCAAGGGACGTTAGAGTCGAAATGTCTGGACATAAGAAGCTTGAAGCAGCTTAAGTCATAGGATCAGGGAAAGACATATTGAGGGAGAGAGGCTGGAGGTGGTGAGAGAGTGGATAGGAGTGGGAGGGTGGGGGAATGTGGAAGTGGAGAGTGGGAGGGTGAGGGAGGGTGGAGGTAGTACAAAGGAGTACAAAGGAAATCAAGCAAGAACAGGTCTAGTGACCCTTCTAGGCTGCTTGTCCTCCAAAACACTGAGGATCAAGTGTCCAAACAGTGGCTTAGAGTGGGTAAGGGAACATTGGAAAGGGAACTACTGCCTTGGAACTAATGTCCGTGGCAGGATTGGGAAGTTAGTAGGGGACAGATGGGTTAGTAACTGAGGGGAGGATAAAATAAAGTTATTCATTTACAAACGCAGTCAGTCGCGGGTTTGATGCCAGATATTTGTCTAGGCGAAGTTTAAATGAATCAACGGTGCTGCAGTCTATAACATCTCGGGGAAGCCCATTCCATAAGTTGACAACTCGATTGAAGAAGAAATTTTTAGCTTCGTGTGAGTTAAAAGATTTACCAATAATTTTGCACCCGTTTCCCCGTGTGTAATTAGATTGGTCGATAGTGAAGTACTTACTACAGTTCATATTGTCGATGCCTTTGATGATTTTGAACACTTGAATTAAGTCGCCTCTTAATCTGCGCTGGGTTAAAGGAAATAGATTTAATTCTCTAAGACGCTCCTCGTATGGTTTGTTCTTTAGGCTAGGTATCATTTTGGTATCTTTACGTTGAACTCGTTCTAGCTTGTCTATATCTTTTTGGTAATAAGGGCACCAGGATTGAACGCAGTATTCCAGAAGAGGGCGGACTAAGGAATTGTAAAGGGTTAGGATAACGTCTTTGGATTTATGCTCAAATGACCTACCTATAAAGCCAATTATTCTGTTTGCCTTCTTAACAACTTCTGAACATTGTTGACTCGGTTTTAGGTTACTCGATATTGTTACTCCCAGATCGGTTTCTCTGTTTACATTCTTAAGCTGAGTGCCATTCATCAAATAGTTTGCTTTCTCATTTTGGTATCCGATATGTAGTACTTTACATTTATCCGCATTGAAACTCATTTGCCAAATTTGGGCCCAACATGACAACTTATCTAGATTGTGTTGCATATCGTCAACTTGTTCTTTTGAGAGTACGCTATTCGCAATTTTTGTATCGTCAGCAAATTTTGAAATTGTACAGGTGAGACCCTCATCCATGTCGTTGATGTAAATTAGAAAGAGAATTGGTCCCAGTACCGATCCCTGGGGTACCCCGCTACTTACATTGGTAGTGAGTGGGAGGGTGAGGGAGGGTAGAGGTGATGGAGGGAGGTGGTGGGTGGATGTAGTGAGAGAGAGGGAGAGGGAGGGAGGGAGGGGGAGTGTGGGAGGGCCCTCCAAAAGGGCCCGCCAGAAGAAGGGCCCGCCAGATAAAGTTCCCTAAACCCCCTTTCAAGATAAATTTGTACATTTTTCGGTAGAGAAATGTCCCGGCCGAAGGCTCGCTATCGCTCGCCAGGAAAAAATCGACACCTAAATGGCACGAAAGGTCTTAATATTGACAAAGAAATGGGGCGAAAGATTGCAAAATCGCCAAACTAACGGAACGAACGTCTTAAAATCTCAAATCTACTATGCTAAACATAAGGGAGAAGGGAGTCCAGGAAAACGAATCATCTCCCCTTAATACGAAAAAGCGTCATAGATATTCCAGGATAATATTTTGAGGTTTTAAATGAAGAGCCTGACATAAAATAATCTGGGCTCAGCAGTGGCCGTCACTCTATACACGGTGAAAAATATATAAGACGGGGGTGTCGTGAGCGAGAGACACGGTGGGGGGAGAGAGAGAGAGAGAGAGAGAGAGAGAGAGAGAGAGAGAGAGAGAATACCTTGACCACATAATGAGTACAAAGGAAATCAAGCAACAACAGTTCCAGCGACCCCTGTTTGCCCTCCAAACACTGGTGGCCAAGTGTCCAAACAGTGGCTTAGAGTGGGTAAGGGAAAATTGGAAAGGGGACTACTGCCCTGGAACTAATGTCCGTGGCAGGATTAGGATCTTAGTAGGGAACAGATGGGTTAGTAACATAGCAGTTATAAGTGATCTTTCGTATATCTGGGGAAAAGAGAGTAAAAAAAAAAAAAAAAAAACGTCTTTGTAATATATATACGCAATAATCCTTGATGAATCTGAGGTGGAAATAAAATAAAGTTATTCATATACAAACGCAGTCAGTCGCGGGTTTGAGACAATATATTTGTCTAGGCGAAGTTTAAAAGAATCAACGGTGCTGCTAACTATAACGTCGCTGGGAAGCTCATTCCATAAGTTGACAACTCGATTGAAGATGAAATTCTTAGATTCGTGAGAGTTAAGAGATTTACCAATATTTGTTCAACCGTTTCCCCGCGTGTAATTAGACTGGTCGATAGTGAAGTACTTACTACAGTTCATACTTTCGATGCCTTTGATGATTTTGAACACTTGAATTAAGTTGCCTCTTAATCTGCGCTGGGTTAAAGGATATATATTTAGTTATCTAAGACGCTCCTCATATGGTTTGTTCTTTAGGCTAGGTATAATTTTGGTAACTCTACGTTGAACTCGTTCTAGCTTGTCTATATTTTTTTTTGGTAATAAGGGCACCAGAATTGAAAGCAGTATTACAGAAGAGGGCGGACTAAGGAATTGTAAAGAGTTATGATAACTTCTTTGGATTTATGCTCAAATGACGTGCCTATAAAGCCAATTATTTTGTTTGCCTTCTTAACAACTTCTGTACATTGTTGGCTGGGTTTTAGGTTACTCGATATTCAGTTTATCTGTCTACACTCTTAAGCTGAGTGCCATTCATCGAATAGTTTGCTTTCTTATTTCATTTTCCAAAATGTAGCACTTTACATTTATCCGCATTGAAGCTCATTTACCAAATTTGGGACCAACATGACAACTTATCTAGATTGTGTTGCATATCGTCAACTTGTTCTTTTGAGAGTACGCTATTTGAAATGTTTGTATCGTCAGCAAACTTTGAGATTGTACAGGTGAGACCCTCATATATGTCGTTGATGTAAATTAGAAAGATAATTGGTCCTAGTACCGATCCCTGGGGTACCCTGCTACTTACATTGGTTCATTTAGATGCCTTACCGTTTATGATTACTCTTTGCTTTCTGTCGCTTATATTTTACCTGCAGTAGCATAATTTATTTTTCCGTTCATTTTTTTGTTAAGGCTTCTACTATTTATTTTATTTGTTATGGGTGAAGTGCCAATTTGTTATGGGTGAAGTGCCAATTTGTTATGGGTGAAGTGCCAATTTGTTATGGGTGAAGTGCCAATTTGTTATGGGTGAAGTGCTAATTTGTTATGGGTGAAGTGCCAATTTGTTATGGGTGAAGTGCTAATTTGTTATGGGTGAAGTGCCAATTTGTTATGGGTGAAGTAAAATTTGTTATGGGTGAAGTGCCAATTTGTTATGGGTGAAGTGCCAATTTGTTATGGGTGAAGTGCCAATTTGTTCTTCAGAAAAAGGTTTATCACACTTACCATCGTTGTCAGTAGTGTTTTCATTGTTATTGTCCTTGTCGTTGCCTGGCTGTTTATCCTCTTTCCTTTTATCCTCCCTTTCCTTTTATCCTCCCTTTCTTTTTATTCTCCCTTTCCTTTTATCCTCCCTTTCCTTTTATCCTCCCTTTCCTTTTATCCTCCCTTTCCTTTTATCCTCCCTTTCTTTTTATTCTCCCTTTCCTTTTATCCTCCCTTTCTTTTTATCCTCCCTTTCCTTTTATCCTCCCTTTCTTTTTATCCTCCCTTTCCTTTTATCCTCCCTTTCTTTTTATCCTCCCTTTCCTTTTATCCTCCCTTTCCTTTTATCCTCCCTTTCTTTTTATCCTCCCTTTCCTTTTATCCTCCCTTTCCTTTTATCCTCCCTTTCTTTTTATCCTCCCTTTCCTTTTATCCTCCCTTTCTTTTTATCCTCCCTTTCCTTTTATCCTCCCTTTCTTTTTATCCTCCCTTTCTTTTTATCCTCCCTTTCCTTTTATCCTCCCTTTCCTTTTATCCTCCCTTTCCTTTTATCCTCCCTTTCCTTTTATCCTCCCTTTCCTTTATCCTTTCCCTGTCCAGTAGGGTGTAGACGACTAGGACGAGCGCAAACTGCCGGTCGCCTTGTTCACCCAGCTGTTGTTTAAGGGGGTGACCTGTTTTTGTTCTGTCCTTTTCTATCTTTCGCTGGCTTGTATCTATTTGGCCCCATTTAGCCTACTGTTTTAAGACGTTTATCCCCATCCAGGTGTCAATTTTGTACTGGTCAGCGGTAGCGAGCCAGCACATTTTTTATTTTTGTTTGACAGTAGGCTAAATTTGTAAATTTTTCGATAGAAAAATGTCTCCGGCGAAGCCGGATTTCTTCATAATTATAATGCTGGCTCGCTATCGCTCGCCAGGAAGAAATCGACACCTAATTATGGATAAACGTCTTAAAATAATTGGCTGAATGGGGCCGAATGGATACAAGTCAGAGAAAGAGAGCAAAGGACAGAAATAACAAAACGCAACACATCCCTCACAGGTGTATTGACTCCTTGTGTTCAGGAAATTCACAATGGCATAGACAGGGAGGTGTGTGTCATTTGAATGTATGTGTATATGTTACACTTTCGGCATTTCAAACACTCTAACAAGCACTGGTTGTTACATGCTAAACAGTTTGTGTCTGCAAGAGGCAAGTGACTTTGAATATTTCACTAATTTATCTGCACATGCCTATACTAATTAACCCTCTCACGGCCATATGACGCAGAGGTTGCCAGATTAGCAATAAGAAATAGACTTCTCTCACTCTTATACTTACCTCTCCAAAATTAGCTTTCTGCCCACAGCTAACTCAAAGACAACTGCAGAGGTTAAAGTAACTAAACTAAAGGTTTCTAAATACCCCTGATGGTAACAAAGGCTTTAAAGTATCCTTAATAGGCTCAAAATTGCGTCAAGAACGTGAGAGGGTTAAGGAACAAATGCAAATCACTGATAATTACAAAGTAACGATGAGGGTACCGGTAGTGGTAGTTGTGTGAATGGTAGTTAGTTTGGCAACCGTCAGATGGTACTGACTGTCAGGTCGAGACGGCAGGATAGAGTATCATAGTTTCTCTAATATTACAATAATCACTGGCTTAAATTAATTCCAGACAGCCTCACAACCGCCGCGGCTTATCGATGCTTATCTAGGTAAAGTCAGCGTACCGCAACTTCACTACTTTCGAAGTTATTGATGAAAACAAAGGAGTGTGGGATCACTGTTCATACCGGGCACCGACAAGACCATAGGACAAGACCAACACACACACACACACACACATACACACACACACACATACTGTATTCACACATGTAAGAATCATGGGTAAGATCTGCAAGACCAAAACTATAAATTATGCATCATACTTCATCATTCTATCCATATTTATTACTACCCGAGGCTTGGCATGATTCGTCCCCATGCTCCTTCCAACATACGCCAGCCAACGCCCCTCCTCCCACCACATACCACTTTAACTCATGTAACTCTCAACTCCATCCTTCCAACTAATTTTCGGTCCTCCTCTCCCTTTCTGCCCTTCCACCACACACGCATTCACTCTTTGATCATTTTATCTATCTATCTATTGCCAGACGCCATGATCCCGGAAGGCAGGGGGGGGGGGGGGAGGTTACGGCATTCGCGGTTTCAAAATACCGTATAAACAACAACGTTTCGCTATTCTCCTTTGATCTTGGTGGTGTAATGGTTAGAGCGTGTAAGATCTGTACGATATGTCCTAGGTTCGAATCCTGGGAGAATCGCATGCTTTCATTAATATCATTTAGGGGTTATTGGGGTTAAGGGGGCACTGCTTGCTTTTTGGTAGATAGATTTATCTATTAATTTATTTTTTAGTTTCCTCGCTAGACCTCCATCAAGTTTAGACCCCCCCCCCCAGACCCCCTTTCAAGATAAATTTGTAAATTTGTCGATAGATTTCGGCCGGTTCCTTCTAAGATTAGAGGCTCGCTTTCGCTCGCCAGGATAAAATCGACACCTAAAGGGCACGAACTGTCTTAACATTGACGAAGAAATTGGACGAAGGGTCTCAAAATCGCCAAACTAACGGAACAAACGTCTTAAAACCTCAAAACTAATATGTTAAACATGAGGGAGAAGGGGGTCCAGAAAAAGCGAGTAGTGCCCCCTTAAGAACGGTATATAGGATATCACGTGTGACTAGCTAGATCGTGGGCGGGTGGGCGGGGGGGTGGGTGGGTGTGGGTGGAGGGGTTGAGGGGAGGGGGGAATCGTCTCCTTGGGTGTGCCAGGACCGCCCGTTTAGCCCCAGTAATAATTGGTCCCGGCGATGGGTCGGGTCACGATTGGTTTTCACTATCTTCCCGGGTGCATGTTACCGGAAGTTGGGTATAGTGAAAATCAAGAGTTCGCCGGAAACTTGATGTGATGATTTATAAGAGAGAGAGAGAGAGAGAGAGAGAGAGAGAGAGAGAGAGAGAGAGAGAGAGAGAGAGAGATATAGAGAGAGAGAGAGAGAGAGAGAGAGAGAGAGAGAGAGAGAGAGAGAGATATAGAGAGAGAGAGAGAGAGAGAGATTAAATACATTTCTACGACGAGAAACAAATATTAGTCACGGGCTACTAGTCACACATGAAGAAATTGTATGTTGTTGTTGTTGTTCCCAAAGCTGCCTGGCCGAACAGCCCCAAGGCCCCGAGCAGGCAGAGGCCATAACCGTGCGCCCCCACAGAACCCTCACTGCCGACCACAATAAAGCCTGGGTGACCGAAGCCACTCCATGGCGGGGAGCTGAGGAGGGTGCGGAAACGCCCAGGAAACCAAAGCCCCACCCAGGGCCCTGTGCCCCTCAGCAATTATGAAGAGAAAGTTGAGGGGCAAAGGAAAAAATGTGACGCTTTGGCTTCCAATCTAGGTAGACTGGGAGGTCAATCCACGGAAGAGACGCCGTCACTTGAGATCTAGAAAATATAAAAGTAAAAGGAACAGTCAGAGTAAGCTATGGGTATGGCAGAGATCGCTCGGTTCTCACTCTGATAGACCAGCCCATCACCAGTGAAGAAATTGTATTGTAACTTATTGCACTTCCAATACATTTCTTCGGATAAAATAACAACATTTCTTGGCCTATTTTACTGTGGAACAATAAGAGCCCAAACGTACCTATCTGCGCGGGATTGAACCCGGGTTCTCTTGGTTGAAAACTAGCGTTCTACCAACTGCACCACGGGAAACCTCATGAGGGATGGAAAATCCTGTTGAAAGTTGCAGCGGGCGGCGGAGAAGAACAATATATTCCAATGTTCCGCCTCGGCCTCTCCTGCTCATTACTCGGGGGTTTGTAAGGTTTAGTCGTGATAGCAACCACCCCCATGATCAATGATAGGGTTTATGGGGAGATCCTAGCACACCCACGTCGACCCCCCCCCCCCCCCCCCGCCTCCTACCCCCCAACCCCACCCCACCCCACCCCACCCCCCATCCCCACCACACCCAGTTCGACCCCCGCCACACCTTTACCAGTAATTCCCACGGGTCTCTACACCCAGACCTATATTTATTTACCCCAAGACGATTTACCCCAAGACGATTTCAATATGGTACTGTTGAAAGTATTCCGTTCGCTTTAGTTAGTTAAAATAGGACTTCAGAGGCTATCAACCCCATTGGATTATTAAGCCAGCACACTGTAAGTCAAGAATAACGTCAGGACTGGAGCCTGTCTGCGAGAAACCCAGTCCCTTCTTCCGTTCGCAGGACAGGCAGCCGAGTTGTCAACATGATACTGCTATTTTGACGGTCACAAGCATGCCTATAATGTTCCGGCCTAAGGCCGAGATATCGGTTTCGCTAGCCAGGAAAAAAATCGACTCCTAAATGGCACGAAGGTCTTAAAATTGACTAAGAATGGGGCGATAGGTCTTAAAATCACCAAACTAGTGGGGAGAACGTCTTAACATCTCATAACTAATGGCCTAAACATGAGGGAGAAAGGGGTCCAGAAAGAAAAACAAAAACCTCCACTTAATTATGTCGTGCACCTGGATGACTTATAAGAAGACACTCGCTACAGGAAACTCTGCCCTCGTCCCCTGTGTTCACATATTATATAAAGGGGATATAATTGACCACTTGCGAGTTTCAGGCTATAAGGAAGTTGGAGCCATAAACATCGATATAAAACAGAAATGCAATAATAATGAAAGTTTCTGAAATCACATAGAAAAAAAAAAAAAAAAAAACATACCTAAACATACACACACATCTACATAGTATAATAACACCACCAAACATACCTAAACATACACACATCTACATAGTATAATAACACCACCAAACATACCTAAACATACACACACATCTACATAGTATAATAACACCACCAAACATACCTAAACATACACACACATCTACATAGTATAATAACACCACCAAACATACCTAAACATACACACACATCTACATAGTATAATAACACCACCAAACATACCTAAACATACACACATCTACATAGTATAATAACACCACCAAACATACCTAAACATACACACACATCTACATAGTATAATAACACCACCCAACATACCTAAACATACACACACATCTACATAGTATAATAACACCACCAAACATACCTAAACATACACACACATCTACATAGTATAATAACACCACCAAACATACCTAAACATACACACACATCTACATAGTATAATAACACCACCAAACATACCTAAACATACACACACATCTACATAGTATAATAACACCACCAAACATACCTAAACATACACACACATCTACAAAGTATGTTAATTTGGTAATATGTATTTATAAATGTGCTACGATCATATTTAAGCTGGTAATTCTGCTAAATATCGATGTAAAAACTCCAACTTCCTTATAGCCTGAAACTCGCAAGTGGTCAATTAGTGTGTATACCTTGTTCATTTAACCCCTTCACCACCATTAAGTTATTTTCATCATAATCTGGTTACTATTAGACGGAATATGCGCTCGTTTAACATCCCCTTCCTACTCTGCCATTGCTACGGACCACCCTGTCAGAAGATTGTATTAAGATATTAACTGATATTAGCGAACCCCTGCTGAAGCCTCGAGTGGGTTTCTTCTCAGGCTTTACAATTTACTGTGCTTTCATCTGGCCACCCACGCCCTCAAAGACCCTACACATTTTATGTTACCTTTGTTTTAACCCTTTGAGAACCATGACGCGATTTAACACCTTATTCTACCTTGAAATAAACCGAATAATATTATTATTATTATTATTATTATCTCTCTCTCTCTCTCTCTCTCTCTCTCTCTCTCTCTCTCTCTCTCTCTCTCTCTCTCACACACACACACACACACACACACACACATACACACTCTCTCTCTCTCTCTCAGACATAAAGGTGAGAATAGCAGTTGAGGTAGGGATCCAGACTCCATGTATCTGTCACTACGGTGGTGGATGTGGGTGAGTAGAAGAAAGGATGGCGTGGGCGTGGGCGTGGGCTAGGGTGGTGTAGAGAGAAAACACGAGGTCACCCGAAACGTTTGGAGATGAAACACGAGGTCACCCGAAACGTATGGAGATGAAACACGAGGTCACCCGAAACGTTAACTTGTGGAGAAGTGACGCCACGAATGAAAACGTTGATAACAGAACTCACAATGACAAAAGAGTAACCCAAAAAACGTTAACTTGTGGAGAAGTGACGCCACAAATGAAAACGTTGATAAAAGAACTCACAATGACAAAAGAGTAACCCAAAAAACGTTAACTTGTGGAGAAGTGACGCCACGAATGAAAACGTTGATAAAAGAACTCACAATGACAAAAGAGTAACCCAAAAAACGTTAACTTGTGGAGAAGTGACGCCACAAATGAAAACGTTGACAAAATAACTCACAAGGACAATAAAGTAACTCGAAGCATTAACAGAGGAGTCGTCACGAATGAAAACCTTGTCGTAAAAGCTCACAATGACAAGAAAGTAACTCGAAATGTTAACTTGTGAAGTGACGCCACGAGTGAAAACGTTGACGAAAGAACTCACAATGAAAATAAAGTAACCGAAGATAAACATATAGCATGAATAAGATAAAGTGATGATGAAGTATGATGAATGATTGCAAATGGCTAAGAGGACAGATTGGCTAGAAATGACCCCACGAGAATACTAAAAAATGACCCCACGAGAATACTAAAAAATGCTAAAATACAAAAATACTAAACAAACTGTACAGTCGCACTGGGCCTAAACACGAGGAAGAAGAGGGACCAACAAAATTACCCATCTCCCCTTAAGGTGAGGCAGACCGTTTTTCTGACCCCCTTCTCCCTAATGTTTAGCCCCACTAGGCTAGTTTTGAAATTATAAGACGTTCGGCCCATTAGTTTGGCGATTTTAACACCATTCGCTCAATTTCGTTGTCAATGTTAAGACCTTCCGTGCCATTTAGGTGTCGATTTTTTCCTGGCGAGCGATAGCGAGTCTGCAATTTTAAGAGGTAATTCTGCTAAATATCGATGTCTACAACTCCAACTTCTTTATAGCTCGAAATTCGCAAGTGGGCAATTTACTATCATAATTACCATAAAAGAGACCACCAACATCTTCATCTCACTAAAGGCAGTGTCACACGAGCTAATTTTCCGTCCATTTTTACCGGCAATTGCAGTTTGGCATCTTCAAAACATAAGTTATATCATAAATCAGTCACCTAACATTATCTACCGTCAATCTAGTTTCCGATGCCAATGTGAAAGCGCCTCAAAATATTACGAGAAAGAAGTTGCTCATCGAAAATTGCCGGAAATGGCTCGTGTGACACCGGTTTCACGAGAGTCATGTAGCCAACACAGTCATTATTCATCCTAACCCATCATTACTGTACCCTGTTCCAAACAGGTAGGTCAGAAATTGTGAAACCTAACCTCTGTAGCTCAAAAAGGGTTAGAGAAAATGGGCTGTAGATTTCCACACTTACTCCCTGGCTGACCCTTCCCAAATGGTAGAGATATTAGCTCGATTACTGTGGTCGTATATGAGTTATAAAGGTTAATGTTCAAGCGTTATGACCTTCTTATTTGGAACAGGGTAAATTTCAACATCTGCCATCATTTGTTCAACACATGGTATCACTCGTTCCGACCGATCATTATCCGTTCGGTAAATGCTATCATTCGCTTAACACCTATCATCAGCAGTTCAACACCACTTATGGCTTGTCTTTGGTCTAACATGGTGCACGGATCGATTTACTATCTTGTATTTATATTCAAAATAATGATCGTCCAATGAATTCTACGTGTTTTGGTTGCGGTCTTGACTTCTCTTGTACACTCCAAGAAATATATGATAGCCTCAAGTGTCTTAAGTTATTATGAACCGAATCGAACAAAATCGATACCTGGATGGGAATAAACGTCTTAAAACAGTAGGTTGCATAGGGCCGAATGGATACAACAGAGAGAGAGAGAGAGAGAGAGAGAGAGAGAGAGAGAGAGAGAGAGAGAGAGAGAGAGAGAGAGAGAGAGAGAGAGAGAGAGAGAGAGAGAGAGAGAGAGAGAGAGAGAGAGAGAGAGAACAACGAGGTGGGTCCCCTTTAAGGGCAGATATCCACTTGAGGGATTTTTTTCTTGACCCCTTTCTCCCTCATGTTTAGCCCCATTGCTTTTGATATTATAAAACGTTTGCCCCATTAGTTTAGCGATTTTAAGAACTTTCACCCCATATTAAGACCTTTCGTGCAATTCAGGTGTCAATGTTATCCTGGCGAGCGATAGCGAGCCTGTAATTTAAGAGGAACCGGCCTTCGGCCGGGAAATTTTTCTACCGAAAAATGTACAAATTTATCTTGAAAGGGACTCAAGGGGGTGTAATTTTAAGCTTGATGGAGGTCTAGGGAACAAACTAAATACCTCCCCTTGAACTGGACAGATAGCACACATATATTTCTACCGCTTTCTTGGTTTACTAGAATTCAGGATTACTAGTTGATGGCGCGTTGAAATCACTATACTCTGTTTCTTCTCAGTTGGCGATAAATTGAATCCCTTAGCAGCTAATTCATCGATACTTAAAGAACAAATATGAAACTACTAGGTCTTAAGGGGAGGTATTTAGTTTGTTCCCTAGACCTCCATCAAGCTTAAAATTACACCCCCTTGAGTCCCTTTCAAGATAAATTTGTACATTTTTCGGTAGAAAAATGTCCCGGCCGAAGGCCGGTTCCTCTTAAATTACAGGCTCGCTATCGCTCGCCAGGATAACATTGACACCTGAATTGCACGAAAGGTCTTAATATGGGGTGAAAGTTCTTAAAATCGCTAAACTAATGGGGCAAACGTTTTATAATATCAAAAGCAATGGGGCTAAACATGAGGGTGAAAGGGGTCAAGGAAAAAAATCCCTCAAGTGGACATCTCCCCTTAACCTCATAATACGACCACGTGTATATGATTAGCGCCATATTTCACTACACCACCTTCAAAATAACGGAGAAATCTTGACGGGAACTTTGCAATAGTGATTTCAACGCTCCATCAACTTTGCAATAGTGATTTCAACGCTCCATCAACTAATAATCCTGAATTCCACTAAACCGAGAAAACAGTAGAAATAAAATTGGTGTGTGCTATTCTCTCTCTCTCTCTCTCTCTCTCTCTCTCTCTCTCTCTCTCTCTCTCTTTGTTGTATCCATTCGGCCCCATTCACCCTACTGTTTTAAGACGTTTATCCCCATCCAGGTGTAAAGCGTTACATTGGTATTTTTGGTGGTAAAAGTAGCTCTGAAACTATTGCTCCTCTCTGTCTCGAGTCGGGCACCCCCAGCTAAAAAAAAAAAAAAAAAAAAAAAAAAAAAAAAAAAAAAGTAAAAATTATGCCTGAGTATTTAGATAGATAGATTGACCTGTTTTCAAATATAATAGTAAAACGAAGCACTGGTTATACGAATGGTTCACATGGGTAAGATGATAATTAACCCTGTCAGTATAAGAGAACGTGTTTCTTCATTGTAATTTGGAGATCGTTAGAGGATTATAATTGAGGAGAAGCAGTTTAAACAGTTGGCAAAATCTATCTTTTTTAAAATGGTTAAAGGGGGATGGGTCGTGTTTATCTGCTCATTTATGCATCTGTTTCATTATTTCATTAGTTTCCTCCCTAGAACTCCATCAAGCTAAACAAACAAAAACACCCGTCCAAGACCCTCCTCCTTCAAGATAAATGTGTACATTGTGTCGATAACAAAAAATAATTCCCGGTCGATAGCCGGTTCCTCTTAAATTAAAGGCTAGCTTTCGCTCGCCAGGAAAAATATGGACACCTAAATAACACGAAAAGTCTTAATATTAAAAAAAAAAAAAAAAAAAAAAAAAGGGAAAAGATCTTACAATCTCCAAACAAATGGGCCGAACGTCCAATTATCTGAAAACTAGTTGGGGCTAAACACGAGGAAGATGGGAGACCACCAAAACGGACCATCTCCCCCTAAGGAAAACGTTGGTGGTTTAGCTAAGGATCATGGGGGTTAATTACCTAATGATGATGCAATTACTACCAAAGGGGGCTTTAAGGGGGAGGTAGTCGCTTTTACTGGACCCCCTTCTCCCTTCTCCCTCATGCTTAGCCCCATTAGTTTTCAGATGCTATGATGTTAGACGCATTAGTTTAGCGATTTTAAGGCCTCCCGCCCCATTTCTTTGCCAATATGAAGACCTTTCGTGTCATTTAGGTGTCGATTTTTTCTTGGCGAGCGAAAGCGAGCCTGTAATTTTAGAAGGAACCGGCCTTCGGCCTTGACATTTTTCTACCGAAAAATATACAAATATATCTTGAAAGGGGGTCTAGGGGTTATTGTTTTAAGCTTGATGGAGGTCTAGCGAGGAAACTAAGAAATAAAAGAGTAAATTAATTACTAGACCCCCCCAACAAAAAAAAAACAAAAATGGCCAAGTTGTTTTTGAGTTAGTCATCATGGGGGATAATGACCTAATGATGCAATTACTACCATCATTAATACAGCATTAATACAGACTGGAACAAGACCTCACGGGCTTCACTGTTCATTGTAAAGCGGTGAATGTTAAGGCTCTCAGCCTATGCCCGAGAGGAAGTAAGTTGGAATATAGAAAAAAAAAAAAAAAAAAAAAAAAAAAAAAATGATCGGGCAAATGGGGCTTTAAATTATTGCCTGATCAGATTTACGAACGATAATAGCCAAGTTTATCTCTTGCAGTATACGGTAGCGTCTTTACCACTGGCTTTAGGCTACCATTAGACGATTTTGATTGATTATTTGATCTTTATTTACCCAAGCATCTAGGTACAGTCGGCCTAATAAGTGATGTCTCAGCACCAGGTATATGTTGATCAATAATTGGTATCAGCAATGTCTAAAACTTTATATATTCATTTCGAGTGAGATATATAACCATATGTTCCTACACTTACCCACCCTATCCAACATCTGGCAGGCATTAATACACCAGAGAGAGAGAGAGAGAGAGATTCAAACGTAATGACAGGTGAGACATGACTTATTAGCGCCACTGTACAGTTCATATTTGTTGCTTACATTATTGTACAATTTGCTGGTTGAGCCTTTTGAGAGCCAGGGCTCTTTTGAAAGACACCTATAGTAAGGAGAGGTATTTAGTTTGTTCCCTAGACCTCCATCAAGCTTAAAATTGCATCCCCTTGAGTCCCTTTCAAGATAAATTTGTACATTTTTCGGTAGAAAAATTTCCCGGCCGAAGGCCTGTTCTTTTTAAATTACAGGCTCGCTATCGCTCGCCAGGATAAAATCGACACCTGAATTGCACGAAAGGTCTTAATATGGGGTGAAAGTTCTTAAAATTGCTAAACTAATGGGGCAAACGTTTTATAATGTCAAAAGCAATGGGGCTAAACATGAGGGAGAAAGGGGTCAAGAAAGAAATCCCTCAAGTGGAGGTATCCCCTTAAGAAAACAGTTTAGCAAAGACCTCCGTGAACTAGACACCCTATAGTAACATAAATTGGCCAACTTCAACCCTTTTGGTGCCGCCTTTCGCTACAATTAATGGATATCCGACCCATTAACCATTTTAAGATTCGATTCCGCATTTCTTTTCCATGTTCATGCTATTATTGGACGATTATATTCAGAAACCAATCGACACCTGAATTGAATGGGATGAAGCGCGTATTTATCGCCAAACTAGTGAGGCGAAACGCTATATAATCTCCAAACTCATGGAGCGAAACAGGGGAGGTCCAAGAAGGCCCCCCTCGGTCCGAATGGGGTTAAATCAGATGTAAGTATTCACCCTGCAGAGAACGCCACAGTAATGTATTCCTACTTTGCCACTCACAATAGTATATATATATATATATTATGATATTCTTAAGGGGAGGTTTTTAGTTAGTTCGCTAGACCTCCATCAAGCTTAACATTACAGCCCCTAGACCCCCTTTCAAGATAAATTTGTAAATTTTTCGGTAGAAAAATATCCTGGCCGAAGGCCGGTTCCTCTTAAATTACAGGCTCGCTATCGCTCGCCAGGAAAAAAATCGACACCTAAATGGCACGAAAAGTCTTAAAATTGACAGAAATGGGGCGAAAGTTCTTAAAATCGCCAAACTAATGGGCCGAACGTCTTATAATATCAAAAGCAATGGGGCTAACCATGAGGGAGAAAGGGGTCAAGAAAAAAATCCCTCAAGTGGAAATCTCCCCTTAAGGAGGGTGACCTGCTTGTTTTTCTCGCTCTGGGTAGTAGTCATTCAACCCCATTCAGCCTACTGTTTTAAGACGTTTATCCCCATCCAGGTGTCGATTTACACCTAGCGAGCGATAGCGAGCTAACACATTTTGGATTATGTTTTAGACAACTGACTTAATTTGTACATTTTTCGGTAGAAAAATTTCTCCGGCCAAGCCGGAATTCTCCAAAAATTAAGGCTCGCTGTCGCTCGCCAGGAAAAAATCGACACCTGGATGGGGATAAATGTCTTAAAACAGTAGGCTGAATGGGGCCGAATGGATACAAGCCAGAGAAAGCGAGAAAGGGAGAGATAAAAGGCAGGTCACCCCCCTTAACATAAATGACCTCTGCGTGGATAAAGCGGTTTTCACAAAGTTTGTATTCTCCCTTTTTCACAATATGTTGGTTTCTGAGAATTAAGCATGGTCCAAAGGAGACAGATGCGCTTTTACTGAAGAATTATTATGCATATGATATTAGTAAAGGGTGGGAATGTGGAATAAGCTAAGTAATATTTGTGTTAATTATATTATCTGTGTTTATGTTATGTTATATTATCTGTTATGTGTTTCCCTGCTCTTGCTCTGTCTTGAGTCGGCTACCCCCAAAATGGGGATTGGGCCTGAGCATATAGATAGATAGATAGATGTTATCTTGTCCAGTCGTGTTCAGCATTAGCTAGACAATAATATATATATATATATATATATATATATATATATATATATATATGTATATATATAATCGGTTGGGCAATCAGTGTGTCACCAAAATTACATTATTGGTTAAGGGGATATATCCACTTGAGGGATTTTTTTTTTGGACCCGTTTCTCCCTCATGTTTAGCCCCATTGCTTTTGAGATTTTAAGACGTTCGCCCTAGTAGTTTTGACATTTTAAGACATTTTGCCCCATTTATGTCAATGTTAAGACCTTTCGTGCCATTAAGGTGTCGATTTTTTCCTGGCGAGCGATAGCGAGCCTGTAATTTAAGAGCAACCGGCCTCCGGCCGGGAAATTTGTCTACCGAAAAATGTACACATATATCTTGAAAGGGGGTCTAGGGGGAGTAATTTTAAGCTTGATGGAAGTCTAGGGAATCAACTAAAAACCTCCCCTTAAGACGATTTCATGAAGCTCAGAGAGGATATATAGTAGCGAAAAGAATGAAAGTAGACATCCTTCCTAAGCTGAATAAACATCATTTCATTAGCTAGAATATAATGAGAAGAACGTCACCTGTACAGAAGGGGTTAAGAGGGACAGTGTGCAATGTGTCCCTTTGCAGATACAGAGAGGGCCGCGTTGTGATTGGCTCGGACTCTGTGCTGTGTGTGTTTGGAAATAGTTTGGATCTAGTTTGGCATCAAGATATTATAAGGGAGAGTGTGCGGTTGTTGCCTCGCTCTTTTTACGCCTAGTGTTGCCAATACTACCAGTAGAAAACCACCCAATAGTCATAAAACTCGCCCACTAGTCAGAAAACCCGCCCAAAAGCAAGAAAACCCGCCCAATAGTCAGAAAATACGCCCAATAGCCAGAAAACCCGCCCAATAGTCAGAAAATACGCCCAATAGTCAGAAAACCCGCCCAATAGCCAGAAAACTCGACCAACAGTCAGAAAACCCGCCCAATAGCCAGAAAACCCGCCAAATAGCCAGAAAACCCGCCCAATAGTCAGAAACCCCGCCCAATAGCCAGAAAACTCGCCCAACAGTCAGAAATCCCGCCCAATAGTCAGAAAATCCGCCCAATAGCCAGAAATCTAGCCCCAATAATAGCCCAAAACTACCCCAATCTGTCCTTATCTGTCTTTTCTATCAGCGTTAAAACTTCTTGATTCACGCTTATAATCCACTTAATATTGTCTAATAAAAGATAGAAAGGTCTAACCCTATCTCAATATATCCTTCAAATCTGACAGACCCTTTCTAATATGAATAAAAATCGTCTAGAAGTAGGTGGAATGAACCAAAGTTGGAGTCGCATGATTGAAAGGGTTAGAACGGACACGCTAAAAGGAATATGGTATTAGATGGGTCTTTTTCTAGACCCCTTTCTCCCTCATATGTGTGTGTGTGTGTGTGTGTGTGTGTGTGTATGTGTGTGTGTGTGTGTGTGTGTGTGTGTGTGTGTGTGTGTGTGTGTGTGTGTGTGTGTGTGTGTGTGTGTGTGTGTGTGTGTGTGTGTGTGTGAGCGAGTGAGATAGAGAGACGCTCATTATAATATCCATCCGACATGTTTCCCTCACCGCTGTCATGCTATGTGTGAGACCGTCTAAATCAGTGAGCAAACACTTCACAGCACTTGAATACCGTCTAAATCAGTGACCAAACGCTTCACCGCACTTGAATACCGTCTAAATCAGTGACCAAACACTTCACAGCACTTGAATACCGTCTAAATCAGTGAGCAAACGCTTCACAGCACTTGAATACCGTCTAAATCAGTGAGCAAACACTTCACAGCACTTGAATACCGTCTAAATCAATGACCAAACGCTTCACAGCACTTGAATAGGAAGCAAGGGGAGAGAGAGAGAGAGAGAGAGAGAGAGAGAGTGGGGGAGGGGGGGGGGGGAGGGGAGTGCGTGTGTGCGTGCCTGTGTGCGTGCGTGTTTTTATGTGTGTACATACCTGTGTGTTTGACTGTGCTCACCTGCAAGTTTGAGTACATGTATGTATGTATGTATGTATGTATGTATGTATGTATGTATGTACAGTATGTATGTATGTATGTATGTATGTATGTATGTATGTACAGTATGTATGTATGTATGTATGTATGTATGTATGTTTGTATGTATGTATGTATGTACAATATGTATGTATGTATGTTTGTATGTATGTATGTTTGTATGTATGTATGTGTGTATGTATGTATGTACATTGTACAGTATGTATGTATGTATGTATGTATGTATGTATGTATGTATGTATGTATGTACAGCATGTATGTATGTATGTATGTATGCATGTATGTAAAAACTATGCATGTATGTATGTATGTATGTATGTATGTATGTAAGTATGTATGTATGTACGTATGTAAGTATGTATGTATGTATGTATGTATGTATGTATGTATGTATGTATGTATGCATTGTTTCGTTCATATATTTATTATATGTTTAGTTTCCTACCTAGACCTCCATCAAACTTAAAGGAGGGCAGCCATTGATTAATTTGTACATTTTTCGGTAGGGCCGGTTCTTCCAAAATTGCAGGATCACTAGCTATCGTTCGCCGGGAGGGAGGTCGACAACTAAATGGCACAAAGGGTCTTAATATTGACAAGGAAAAAGGGCGAAAGGTCTTAGATCGACAAGCTAGTGGGGCAAACGTCTTGGAATCTGGGAGCTAGTGGGGCTGAACATGAGGGAGAGGTGGTGATAGAATCGTTTATTCAGATTAATTAAGCCAAGTGATATAATGTAATGTTCACAGAAAACGGGATACATTTGGTGGTTTTGGCGGGAAAAGCGCGACATTTGGTCGTCCTGGCTGGTTACCCAGAAAGGCAGATCAAACCACCTTCCATATTTAACTATAGCTGATCGTCATAAATATTTTCACTGTCACAAATCAACATACTGATATTGACTTACCTGTTCAATAGTTTAGTCGATTTTTAAGCCGCGTGTTTCTGTTATCGTGTGCAAGTGTCCAGGTGAAGGACTATAGACTCTCGCATGATTCCCAGAGACGGAGACACTCGGTAAAGACGCATCGTTCTTCCCGTAGTTATTTTTGCTTTTTGTGCGCGATATTCGTGTGCCAGAAGTGCGAACAGAGTCTACAAGTGACTTTTGACGAATAGCGGACGATCTGGGAGGAGAATCGGAAGGAAATAGGCTGAAATAAGGTGAGATATTTGTGATATACGTAACTCTTTCAGGATACGATGATGCAATCTTTCATAATGTTCTGGCTATTATTAGACAATTTTCTGCATTTTAGGACAGACCACTAGGTATGAAATGGGTAAAAACTATCGTAATTAACCCTTTGAGATGATTATGACGCGTGTTGACAGTTTATCGTTGTCTGTTCATTCTAGTTTGGGTAGAAATCGTAACCTCTAACCTCTGTAACTCAAACAGGACCACAGTATAAATCGTAAACTCTAACCTCTGTAACTCAAACAGGACCGGAGTAATCAAGCTAATTGTTCTGCCAAATAGGTAGACTTGGCTAGGGAATAGGTGTGGAAATTGACAGCTCCTTTGTTCTAGCCCTTTTTGAGTTACAGAGGTTAGAGTTTACGATTTCTACCCATCCTAGAATGAACGGACTATAACAGACGACTATATTATAATGGTGTGTGTGGTGTGGATATGGTGAGAGAGAGTTACACAGAGTTAGACATATATTCAGACCACACAGGCCTTGCGGTCCCTACTAGGTGGTCCAGCCTTAATACTACTAGACAGGGACAGTTTATAGTAGACAAATAGGACAGCAAAGTAGATGGCTCTCTCCCCACCCACCGCTCCCTTCGGCTAACAGAGTTATAGATAGGTGGAATAGGCTACCAAGTGAAGTGAGCGATGGCCGTCCACAACCTTAACTATTGTTGTTTTCGTTTATTTGTTTGTATTAATATTTTTGTTTATATATTTATTTTTATTTTTTTATTTTTTTATTTTTTTATTTGTATTTTTTTATTTTATTTTTTATTTTTTTTGGGGGGGTCATCTTGCTTTCTCAACATTATAGGTTGTATATTGTTCTATGAAACTATCATACTTACTAGCCATTCATGTTGCCATTCTCTATGAATAGATATACATCTATCTATCTATCTATTTATCTATCTATCTGTATATCTATCTATCTGTCTGTATATCTATCTATATATCTGTATATCTATCTATATATCTGTATATCTATTTATCTATCTATCTATCTATCTAATCTGTCTATCTAATCTATCTATCTATCTATCTATCTATCTATAAATATCTATCTATCTATCTATCTATCTATCTATCTATCTATCTAGAGAGAGAGAGAGAGAGAGGTGTGTGTGTGCATATTTCAATCTCTATTTACATGTATGTCTAATTTTAGAGTTGGAGTGTTAAATTAGGGTGAGTGGAAGAGACGTGACAATTGGGAGGTAGAGAGGATTAAAGGAGAGAGAGAGAGAGAGAGAGAGAGAGAGATAGAGAGAGAGAGAGAGAGAGAGAGAGAGAGAGAGAGAGAGAGAGAGAGAGTTACATAGAGTTACATATAGTTACATAGATACACAGTCTACACAGACCCCGAGGTCCTTACTAGAGAAAGAGAGTGTGAGAGTGAGTGATTGAGAGAGTTACAAGGAATAATCAAAGACCTTGCGATCCATTCCAAGGAGATATATACTCTTGGTAAACATATAGAGAGGCCATGTAGAGGATATTGAGAAATAAAAATGTGGATTACAGCGAATTTCACACAATACAAGTTATACACAATTACAGAATTGACCTCGCTTCTTCAACTATAGTTAGTTTAATTTCAGCTGAAGGTAAATATAATTCTTAAGCAGCTCGTTCCTCGATACTTAGTGGAAACCTAAGAAACTACTATGTCTCTATCTGATGTTCATGCTAAGAGTCATAATTAACAACGTATTTTGGTACAAGATCTTCGTAATGGCTAAGTAATCAAGTTGGATACATGGCTATTTACCATCAGGTGGGAAGAAACAGACTATACTATACTCTGTTCATTCTAGGTTGGGCAGAAATCGTAACCTATAAGTTCTATAACCTCTCATAACTCAGAAAGGACTAGATAGTAATCGAGCTAATATTGCTACCATATGGGAAAACTTGGCTAGGGAGTAGGTGTACACTCTAAACCACTGTTTGGACACTTGATCCTCGGTGTTTTGGAGGACAAGCAACCTAGAAGGGTCACTAGATCTGTTGTTGCTTGATTTCCTTTGTACTCCTTTGTACTCCTTTGTAAATTGACAGTTCATTTGCTCTAGCCCAATTGAGTTACAGAGGTTAGAGGTTACGATTTCTGCCCAACCTAAAATTAACGGGCTATAGTAAAATGGAGAATAACAATTCTAATATATTTAGACATACAGTAAATATGAAATGTATTATAGTTTTCAAATAGTCTACCCTTAACGTCCATCGTCTATGACCTCAAATTGACCCCCTAGGTCAGGTCAAAGAAAATGAAGATAGTATAAGTGTAGGGTTAACTATTATTGATATACAATTTGGTTTATTACTATTTATATAGGTTTATTATGCATGTTACCATTTCTTTGTTGATAAATACTAAACTAAAATGATTGTACAGGTATAGTGTATTATTGGCATTTAGTAATTTTATGGATGGCTCATTTCCTATTTTGCTGGCTATCAATAGACGATTTTATTTAGATTAGGAAGGTTATATGGAAGTTGGAGGGTTAATTGAAATAGTCTTTACCCTTACGATTCCCTCATATCCTTTCACAGCTACAGAGTTATCATGAAGGTCTACATAACATAAGCAAATGGGAGTCTGCAGAAAGCCTATTGGCCCACACAAGGCAGATTCCTCTCACACCGTAATATGTACTGAAATATGTTGTAAATAAGGACAATCTTGTATTAAAACAATGGGAAGACATAATAGTTGCATATCTTCCATTGTTTATCCAATTGTTTGATGGTAGGGCATGAAATATACCGTCATCGGGAAAAAAATCTTCCTTTTTACCGTAATAAAGATGGGTTAGGTGTGAAAGGGATCTGCCGCGTGTGGGTCAATCGGCTCCCTGCAGACTCCCGTTTTCTTATGCATTTTTCTTCATGGCGTCTGATACCGAACGGATACTGTGGGAACGAGTGTTGTTTACAGAGAGTACGTGCATGGTCATTTTGTCAAGCTTGGTCGTCCATAAAAGCGCTACAAAGGGAAAAAACAAATGCATGCAAGCTATAGGCCCTTCGACACTCACCTCGGCTATTAATTAGTTTATTTATTTATTTATTAATTAATTTATTTTTATTATACATATTTGTATTTATTTATTTACCTATTTACTTATTTATTAATTTATTTATTTATTTATCTATATATTTATTTATGTTTTGTCCGACGACGTAATTCCCGAGAAGGAGTAGCCATGATCATTAGGCGTTTGTCCCGAATCGCTAGGTCAAGTTGCCCGGGCTTGACAGCCAAAGCTTTAATGACTATCCACGGCTCGGCTCGCGACTATTAATTATACACCTGATAATTGACCTGATCTACCTGAGCCCAACACCTGTCAGTGTTTTGGTTCCGTGACCTCAGTGACCTGTTCGTACTGACCTCTCTCTTCAGTGAATTATATCATTATAAGCTTCCTAAATATTTCCCTGAAGACTTCCAGGTCTATTATCATGTTCCCTCCACCAACCGACTTTACTTATAAACTCAATTAATGAAATCAACAAATACATGTGGCAGTCCAGGGATTCGAACCTAGGATGCTCACACCTTTAAGATCACGGCTCAACGGTTTACAGGGACCTAACCGCTACTGTAAGGAATACGAGTTGAATCTGACCTGGGATCTCAAACTGACCTGATTTGTAGTAAAAACTATTGTTAGGCGTTCCATTCAAGTGTCTGCTAAACATGAGGGCAGGTTTAGAAACCCAGAGTCATGAACAGTTGCCAATTCAGACATGAGAACACTGTTTTATAGCAACTTAAAAAAACAAAACAAATTCTTAATAACTAGAATATTATGTTGTGATCAAGTCCACATAACACTTAATGGAGGTTAGGTTAAGTTAGGTTATTTTAGATTAGGTTAGGTTAGATTAGGTTAGGCTAGGTTAGGTTAGGTTAGAAGAATGTATTACTTTCAGAAGTTTTGATTACCCAGATTCAATGAACATTTTGTTTAGTTGTGTAATTTTTTCCTATTTTTCACTGTTGCCATATTGACCTGTGCCATTATTACCTAAATTCACTTTAACCCCATGAAGATAACGACGCATTTTGACAGTCTATTCTGGGTATCATATATATTAGAGATGGGTTGAGTGTGAGGGGGATCTGTGAGGTGTGGGCCAATCGGCGCTCTGCAGACCCCGTTTTCTGACCTCTGACCGTTTTGGTCCTAATGGTGTTAGTGAGCTGGGCTTATAATTAGGCCTTATAATTGGGGTTGGGTGTGAGAGGGATCTGCCTTGTGTGGGCCAGTCGGCTTTCTGCAGGCTCCCATTTTCTTATGTTCTTGTGTATCACTGTTTATGTCTGCTGGTCTTTCTGTTTATCTGTGAATCGAAAGCTACAAAGTTTAAGATCCTAGGTCAGTCCTAATGGTGTTAGTGAGCTGAGCTTATAAGTAGGCCTTATAATTAGGGTTAGGTGTGAGAGGGATCTGCCTTGTGTGAGCCAATCGGCTTTTTGCAGACTCCCATTTTCTTATGTTATTTTGTTCTTATGTACCTCTGTTTATGTCTGCTGGTCTTTCTGTTTATCTGTGAAACGAAAGCTAAAAAGTTTAAGATCACATAAATCTTGAATTCCGAAGCTTCCAGACCCTAGATATCGAAGTAGTTCCCGAAAAATACAACCCTTGTGTTAAGGGGAGATGGGTCGCTTTACTGGACCCCTTCCTCCCTCGTGTTTTTAGTTTAGAGATTTTAAGACGTTTGCCCCATTAGTTTGTCGGTTTTAAGACCTTTCTCCCCATGTCTTTGTCAATATTAACATATTTCGTGCCATTTAGGTGTCATTGTTTTCCTGGCGAACGATAGCGAGCATGTAATTGTGGAGGAACCGTCCTTCGGCCATGACATTTTTCTACCAAAAAATTTACAAATTAATCTAGAAGGGGGATCTAATGGATGTTATTTTAAAGTTTGATGGAGGTCTAGGGAGGAAACTAAAAAAACAAATGAATATATAAGTAAATAGACCCATACAATAACCACTGACCCCTTAAGCCTCCAGGTGTATTATCGGTTCCTTTTCCCTCGAGCCTTTGCAGATACAGTCGTTTCGCCCACATTCGCTTCGCCTACACAGAGTAACGCAAAGTAACTCAACTTACTTTAGGGGGAAGGGTCTATATTTTGGTCGAATATTTAATAGTATTTATTATTATTATTATTTATTAATGTCCTCCCTAGACCTCCATCAAACTTTATAAACAAAACATCCATTAGATTTCCCTTCTAGATGAATTTGTCATTTTTTCGGTAGACAAATTTCTAGGCCAAAGGCTGGTTCTTGCGTTCTTATGTTTTTAACAGACAGACAAATAAACAGGCAAAGACATAATCGCTTCCAACGTCGTTGGCAGAGGCAATAATAATAATAATACAAATAATAATAATAATAATAATTATAATTATATTAATAATACTGATAATAATATTGATAATAATAATAATAACAACAACAACAATAATAATAATAATAATAATAATAATAATAATAATAATATATTAAATAATCGGCGAACAGATGTAGGAGTGAAAATACCAGTAGGTTAGCCCCCCAACGCGACCTGGTCTATTTTGGTAATGCCCGACATCCTATATGGTCACCTTTCCTTCCCAACCCAACCTTTCCCTCTGTCTCTCCAATGGAAATAAAGATAAAGATTCTGATTCTCCACCCCCACCCCCTTCTGTCAGAATCCCCCCCCCCCCCCCCCCCCGCGGCTTCCCTTTCCCATCCTACTCTTTCATGCTCTCCCCCCTTCTTCCATCCCCCCTTCCTTCCCACCCTCCCTCCCTCCCCCTCCGTCACCCCTACACCCTCCCTCACCATCCGTCTCCCTCTACCTCCCTCCCCATCCACCCTTCCCTTCCCATTCGCCTCCCTCAATTAACACTTTTTTATTTTATATATTTATCAGTTATTATTTTTATTTTTATTTATATTATAATTATTATTATTATTATACTTATTGTTTTAACTGTTTAATTTTATTACTATAGTGATGTACTATAATTAACTAGCTACTATCTACAATCTACAAGTCGCCAATATATAGATAGCTAAATAAGTTTGGCATACATTTGTGAATCTTTGCTAATGACCCCAGGTGGGCTGGGGGGCGGTCCGGTTTCCTCGTTAAGAGATAATATGACCGTTTTCCAGCCCACTGGGGATTGGCAGGAATTAACTAACTGCCCCTGTCTCAAAGTCTAGACAGGAGGTCATATACATTCCATATACTTTAGTTGATTTATAATCAAATCAAATCAAATCAATTAACACAATATCTTTCAGAATAACTCCCAGTCGTATTGAAGAAATGCCACAGATTGCAATATTAATCACATTTCTGCATGCTATGTTGCTCAGACCTTAGTTTTCCCCAGGTCTTAGATGAAGAATGAGCGTAGACTAATAATTTATCTCCTTCCGTCACTATCCTATCCGAAATTCCCTGTCAGTTTTTCCGTACTGCTTGGTATATTTTTGTCCATCTGTTTCCACGCCAGCTTAACCCCTTCAGTACCGAGGCGTTCTTTTAACATTATGATGGCTACTATTAGACGATTTTATACAGTCAAGAAGTGCCTCCAGCAATTAATAGGCTGCGAGCGATCTCACTTAACCCTATTCACTACCACAGTTCCTTCTTAAACTGTATACACTCGTCTAAGAGGAGCTAGAATAAAATTAAAAAGACGTCACCGATACAGAAGTCGTTTAAGGAGAGGTATTTAGTTTGTTCCCTAGACCTCCATCAAGCTTAAAATTACACCCCCTTGAGTCCCTTTCAAGATAAATTTGTACATTTTTCGGTAGAAAAATGTCCCAGCCGAAGGCCGGTTCCTCTTAAATTACAGGCTCGCTATCGCTCGCCAGGATAAAATCGACACCTGAATTGCACGAAAGGTCTTAATATGGGGTGAAAGTTCTTAAAATCGCTAAACTAATGGGGCAAACGTTTTATAATATCAAAAGCAATGGGGCTAAACATGAGGGAGAAAGGGGTCAAGAAAAAAATCCCTCAAGTGGAGATCTCCCCTTAACTGGAGGGAGTGGTGGGTGTGGAGGAGCCTTTTGCTTTACTATCCTGTTCTTTACCTAGTGGTTAGTAGTTTAATAGTGTAGATATTCAAACTGCCCCGTAAGGACCAATAGGCCGGTTGCAGTTTGTAAGTCCTTTGTATTCCCATGTGTTATCTCTCTCCCTCCCTACTCCTTTCCCTCCCCCCTCCCATCTTATCCCCCTCCCCCTCCCCCACCTTTTCCTCCCCTTCCTCCTTCGTATCCCCGAATTTGTGTACACCTCTTCCTTCCTGTCATACATACATACATACATACATACATACATACAGTACCTACAGGCATACATCCTTACATAAAAATACTGTATATATACTTTCATGCATACATGCACACACACATCTACACACATACATACATTATATACATGCATGCACACACACATACATAATAACTTACATACAGTATACACACACTCACACATACATACATACTAACTTACATACAATATATACATTCATACATACACACACACCTAATTTTATATTCAGGGAGATGGTAACATATTCCATGGTTTTACAGTATATTCCCAATTTGACTTACGAAACTGTCTCCCGTACGGCAAGGTAGAGGTAACGCAATGGAAGTGAGTTCAACTAAACGTTTACCATAACACCACAACTGTCACTAAACGTTTACCATAACACCACAACTGTCACTAAATGTTTACCATAACACCACAACTGTCGCTAAACGTCTACCATAACACCACAACTGTCACTAAATGTTTACCATAACACCACAACTGTCGCTAAACGTCTACCATAACACCACAACTGTCACTAAATGTTTACCATAACACCACAACTGTCATTAAATGTTTACCATAACACCACAACTGTCACTAAACGTCTACCATAACACCACAACTGTCACTAAACGTTTACCATAACACCACAACTGTCACTAAACGTTAACCATAACACCACAACTGTCACTAAACGTTTACCATAACACCACAACTGTCACTAAACGTTTACCAGAACACCACAACTGTCACTAAACGTTTACCATAACACCACAACTGTCACTAAACGTTTACCATAACACCACAACTGTCACTAAACGTTTACCATAACACCACAACTGTCACTAAACGTTTACCATAACACCACAACTGTCACTAAACGTTTACCATAACACCACAACTGTCACTAAACGTTTACCATAACACCACAACTGTCACTAAACGTTTACCATAACACCACAACTGTCACTAAACGTTTACCATAACACCACAACTGTCACTAAACGTTTACCATAACACCACAACTGTCACTAAATGTTTACCATAACACCATAACTGTCACTAAACGTTTACCATAACACCACAACTGTCACTAAACGTTTACCATAACACCACAACTGTCACTAAACGTTTACCATAACACCACAACTGTCACTAAATGTTTACCATAACACCACAACTGTCACTAAACGTTTACCATAACACCACAACTGTCACTAAACGTTAACCATAACACCACAACTGTCACTAAACGTTTACCATAACACCACAACTGTCACTAAACGTTTACCAGAACACCACAACTGTCACTAAACGTTTACCATAACACCACAACTGTCACTAAACGTTTACCATAACACCATAACTGTCACTAAACGTTTACCATAACACCACAACTGTCACTAAACGTTTACCATAACACCACAACTGTCACTAAACGTTTACCATAACACCACAACTGTCACTAAACGTTTACCATAACACCACAACTGTCACTAAACGTTTACCATAACACCACAACTGTCACTAAACGTTTACCATAACACCACAACTGTCACTAAACGTTTACCATAACACCACAACTGTCACTAAACGTTTACCATAACACCACAACTGTCACTAAACGTTTACCATAACACCAAAACTGTCACTAAACGTTTACCGTAACACCAAAACTGTCACTATTCCAAATATTAATACCTGACAATTGACCTCAGCTAATCCACCTGACCAAACACCTGACATTGTTTTGGTTCCCTGACCTCAGTGACCCGTTGGTGCTGACCTCTCTCACTCTTCAGTGACTTAACCTTATATAAATTATAGCTTCCTAAAAAAAATCCCAAACACTTCCAGGTGTTCTTCAGATCACGGCTCAACGGTATACAGCGACTTGGAGTTGAACCTGACCTGGGATCACAATGATCTTACCTGATTTGTATTAAAATTACTGTTAGGTGTTCCATTTAAGGGGAGGTTTTTAGTTTGGACCCTAGATATCCTTCAAGCTTAAGATTACACCCCCTTGAGCCCCTTTCAAGATAAAGTTGTACATTTTTCGGTAGAAAAATGTCCCGGCTGAAAGCCTGTTCCTCTTAAATTACAGGCTCGCTATCGCTCGCCAGGATAAAATCGACACCTAAATGGCACGAAAGGTCTTAAAATTGGCAGAAATGGGTTGAAAGTTCTTAAAATCGTCAAAATAAGGGGGCAAACGTCTTAAAATTAGAAAAACAATGGGGCTAAACATGAGGGAGAAAGGAGTCTAGAAAAAATCCCTCTAGTGGAAATCTCCCCTTAAGGACAGACCCAATTGCAACAAGAAGACAAATGCTCATACAACGCAATAGTGAGACCCCATTTGAATTATGCTGGTCAATTTTGGTGTCCTTACTACAGAATGGACATAGATTCATTGGAGAGAGCACAACGTAGAATGACAAATATGATCCATAATATTAGAAATCTTCCGTATGAAGAAAGGTTAAAGAAATTAGGCTTACATTCGTTAGAGAGACGCAGAGTTAGAGGGGATATGATAGAGGTGTTCAAGTGGGTTAGTGGAATTAATATAGGGGACATGAAAAATGTACTAAAGCTCAGTGATAGCGAAAGAACTCGAACAAATGGTTTCAAATTAGATACATTTCGTTTCAGAAAGAATATAGGCAAATATTGGTTTGGTAACAGAGTTGTAGATAGGTGGAATAGGCTACCAAGTGCTATAGTGGGATCAAGAACGATAGGGAGCTTTAAGATAAAATTAGAGAGGCATATGGACGAGATGGGTTGGGTGTGAGGGGGATCTGTCAGGTGTTGGCCAATCGGCGCTCTGTAGACCCCCGTTTTCTGACCTGAAACCGTTTCGGTGAGGTCAGTCCTAATGGTGTTAGTGAGCTTGGCTTTATAAGCCCAGCTTATAAGGCCTTATAATTAGGGTTAGGTGTGAGAGGGATCTGCCTTGTTTGGGCCAATTGGCTTTATGCAGACTCCTATTTTCTTATGTTCTTATGTTCTTATATATACTTACACCCTACAAGTATACGATTTACGAGACAGCCGCAACTAAACTACCACATCTATCGGGCAAGCACGGATATTTTAGACATTAATTTTTACCCCGCAGCATCCAAGCGTAGAACACCTTTCTCACATAGTTAATAGTCCCACTCTTGATTAATTTTGAACTAAGATTACCAGTCATTATCTTATCTAATAATAATGTTGGACAGGTTGGGAGAGAAGTAGGCTGACCAGGATTCGAACCCACTCACTCCAGGTATATTACATGATACATAGACTATGTATCTTGGTATATTAGGGGGAGTCGGGCACCGTAACCATGCTCAGTGGTTACGGTGCCCGACTCTCCCAAATATACCTGGAGTGAGTGGGTTCGAATCCTGGTCAGGCTACCTATCTCCCAGTCACTATCTAATATTATATCTTCTCCCGATCCAGTTCCTAAACGAGGAAGGACCCAAGGACCCAAGAACGATCACATGTTCATAATAAAATAGTAATAACTATCAATAAACATCTAATTCATCTTAAGAAAAAAAAAAAAAAACAAAAAAAAAAATTACCAACTTCCTCTGGCCGCCGCGTCGTCCATCCGGGGATGGTCAGGTTTTCTGGCTCTCCTTCTTCCTCATGTTTAGCCCAATTAGTTTTCAGATTGTAAGACATTCGGCCCATTAGTTTGGTGAATTTTATACCTTTCGCTCCATTTCGTTATCAATTTCAGACCTTTCGTGCCATTAGGTGTCGTTATTTTCCTGGCGAGCGATAGCGAGCCTGTAATTTAACAGTATCCGGCCTTCGGCCGGGACATTTTTCTACCGAAAAATGTACGAATTTATCTTGAAGAGGGTGTTTTTCTAAGCTTGATAGAGGTCTAAACAGGAAGCAAAAAAATATATGAATACATGAAATACTAGGCCTAAAAAACGGCCCATATCCCAGTAAACACATCCTTACGTCACCACGGCCGGAGGCGGAAGGAGAGAGAGAGAGGGAGACAGACGGCAAGAGGCAGGGTTACCAAATGCAGTCCGCTGGATAGTAAAATAAATGTCGATAATCGCTAGAAAAATGCCACGATTTCAATCATATAAATGTTGATAATCGCTAGAAAAATGGCACAATTTCTATCATGTCGCTCTGCAATGGTTAACATGTCCATAATATTGGTAGAATTTAAATGTTACATGAAAAAATCGAAGTAAATATCTCTAGATCCAGAGGGAAAGTAGCTAAATTGGCAACACTGGGAAGCGGGATGAGCTACCGAGGCTGAAGGCCAACAATACGCCGAGATTTATACACATAGTTCAACCTCTCTATTTTTTGTCTTCTATGTGAATGAGGGAGACAAAAGGCATACCTGCCTGCAGCGAGTGCCTCCCCCAGATTTCAAAGAGTAACAGGGCCGATTAACTCGTATTACCCGTTAAAACATTGGCCACAAGTGCAATATACCCATATCCGTTGCTCTAATGCTCTAAATGGCGCTAACAACCCCTATATTAAGATCAATTAAGCACTAACCAATATTTTAAAAGAACGTGAGGTACCCTGCTAGCTTAAAAAATGTCATGCTACCTTCCAACACTTTTTCCGGAAGCCAATACGGTCTAAGCACCATATAGCCCGCCCCTTGGATGGCAACACGATCATAATATGCAGGTATCACACGAGCGGTTTCTCCCTCAACATTTATCCTCAACATTTATCCTCAACACTGGCCTGGTAGCTTATAAGGTCAACATTTACGATATCTCGGTTACCCAAGTGCATCTACTAACAGTCTAGTTTCCGATACCAGTGTAAAATAATCCCGAAATGTTGCCAGAGAGATGTGGATCATCGAATGTTGACTGTTCAAGCTCTCGTGTGATACCTGCTTTACACACCTGCCGAAAGCTTCCACGACTGTTTAAGCCTTAATTAGCCAAACATCGGTACTTTATCCGTGGATTGACTTGGTGCTTGGAGTAGTATGTTAAAGGTTAGTTAGATCAAATTAGTATCATTAATTTACTAGTATGTTAATTATTGATGAAAGGTGATAATGGAAGGATAGGTCTCATACGTCTGGCAGCTGGGTGTGGTCCGTGTTTCCTCCTCTCCTCCCCTCCCTATCCTCCTTGTTTCCTCCCCCTCTCCCTATTCTCCCCCACTTCCCTCCTCTCCCATCACCCCCTCCTCTATTTGTTGCCATTTCCCTCTCCCCCCCCCCCCCTTGCCTCTCCCACTTCCCACCACGCGTCACATCTCCCTCCTTCCCTCCCTCCCTCCCCGCTCATTCCCTATATCACTCACCTAAGAACATAAGAAAATGGGAGTCTGCAGAAAGCCGACTGGTCCACACAAGGCATATCCCTCTCACACCCAACCCTAATTATAGGGCCCAATTGTTAGCCCAACTCACTAATACTATGAGGACTGACCCAGAGAGCCAATTGGCCCACATAAGGCAGATCCCCTTCAAATCCAACCCATTTCACATGCTTCCCTTTTCACCCCTTCCCTTCAACCCCCCCCCCCCCCCTCTCTCTCTCTCTCTCCACCAACGAAGTTGAACGGAGGTTATGTATTCACCTCCTGTTGTCTGTTTGTTTGTCTGTTAACAAGATGTTGACGAAACCGATGTTCACGAAAAATGGCGGCCAGATAGCATAATATGCGCTAAGGAAGAAGTGATTTGATTTAGGAGGTGATCTGAAGAGCCCATACCTTCGCCAGCATAGACGAAGGTATGATTATTTTATTTCCATTAAATATACAATGGCTGTTCATACAATAGAATCATCTTAAACAAATTACATAAATACATAGACACTTAGACTATCTCCCCGGAATGAACCGATCGCCTCTCTAGTTGGTATAGGAGGCAGTGGCTATGAAATGGATACGATAGGTACCAAGGAACACCCCGTTCTTAAAATTAATCCTCCATTACAAACCCCAATGCACTAGAATAAACTAATGAAAGCATAATTATGATCCTCCTGGGATTCGAACTCGGGACACCACACCCAGAATATAAGCATCGAAACCATTACACCACCAACACAGTTAAAGGTTAAGTACACGATCACGATAAATGTCCATTTTCGAATTCTGAATATTAATCTAACCATGTACTTAGACCCAACTCCATTAGGGATAACGTAATGTTTTAGTGAGAGGAAAGAACAATGCTTATGAGAAAGTTTGTTGAACGTGTGTGAAAGTGTTAAACTCAAAACTGTTCATGGATATTGGACAGCTTCATCTTCGTGTTACATTTGTCTATTTTTGTATTGTTAGTAAACATAACATAACAAATTCCACCCCTTTCCCATTCTTAAGTCAGCCATATTAGATTTACGGAAGAGCGACCATTACTTGCATTACTGTATGTCCACAAACATTACAGTAATGTACGCACATTACAGTAATGTACGCACATTACAGTAATGTACGCACATTACAGTATTGTACGCACATTACCATTTTGTATTCCTATATAATTTATTTGTATGATCATTTCAAAAAGGAATCTAACATAGCTTACATGCTCGTATTCTGTATTTTATTGTATTCTACCTCTCTAATCTCTACTGTATATATATATATAGAGAGAGAGAGAGAGAGAGAGAGAAAGATAGGTAGATAGATAGAGATATTTAAGATGGCCGTGCGTAGGTATCCATCAACGAGCTTAGCCTAAATGCCTTGCCTATGGTCATTTGCCCCACCTCCTACGTACAGCTGCCCACATAAATATGAACACACTTAGTTTTGTTTATGTATGGAAGCAAAAATAGTACGATTGACTTCTGCGTTCATATTGGGTGAAGATTTGTGTCTTAGAGTGAACACTACTATTTGATAAGCTTGACCCCGTGAACATTAATAAGGAGGAGAAATATAAGTAAGGGAATGTGTTCTTGTGGACCCCCTCCTCTCTCATGCTTAGCCCCATTCATTTTGTTATTTTAATAGGCCGTTTGTCCCATTAGCGTGGCATTATTCAGACCTTTCGCCCTATTTCGTTGTCAATTTTAAGAACTTTCGTGCCATGTAGATGTATGTTTTCGTCGCGAGCGAAAGCGAGCCTGCAATTTGAAAGGAACCAGGCCTTCGGCTGGTCTCCGAAAAAAAATACCAAAATAAATATATCTTTTAAAGTTTGATGGAGGTTTAGGGAGCAAACCTATAAGAAGGAGAGATTTAAGAAAACATCCCCTCTATAGCAGCTGACATGGAAAGTGTGGGAACGGGACGGGGGGAGGACAGGAAGGAGAGAGAGTAAACAAATTCCGGGAAGAAGAAGAAGAAGGAGGTGGGAGAGAGGGAGGCCAGTGGTAGGAGGGGAAGGGGGGAGGGGGAGGGAAGGAGTAAGAGGGGACAGGGGGGGAGGGTAGGAGGAAGAGGGGGCATGGGGAGGGGGGAGTGGAGGTCTAATGTTTTCGCGTGTTCCGAAAATAGAGTGGGTCAATCTGGAAGTGGTATGTGGGTGGGTCATTGGGGTCTCGGTCCTGCGCTACCTGTTCAGATCCCTCTCTCCCTCATGTTTAGCCTCATTGCTTTTGAGATGCTAAGTTGGTTGCCCCATTAGGTTGGCGATTTTAAGAACTTTCGCCCCATTCTGTCAATTTAAAGACCTTTTTTGCCATTTAAGTGTCGATATTGTCCTGGCGAGCGATAGCAAGCCTGTAATTTAAGAGAAACCGGCCTTTGGCAGGGTTATTTTTCTACCAAACAATGTAAACATTTATCTTGAAAGGGGGTCTAGGGGTTATTGTTTAATGCTTGAGGGAGGTCTAGGAAGCAAACTAAAAATATCCCCTTAACCCTTTCAGTACCACCGAAGTGTGCTATATTTTATTCTAGCTATAATATCCCCTTAACCCTTTGAGTACCAGCGAAGTGTGCTATATTTTTTTCTAGCTATAGTTAGTCGATGTTGTTCAGTTTGGGAAGTGTCTGTGATAGCTAAAGGATTTGGTTGAGATAGTTTGAAGCCTTGTTATTGCAAGAGGTCCTTCCTAAGCTGCATACAATCGTCTAATAGTTGCTAGAATAGGATGAAAACAGCGTCCCTGGTACTGAATGGGTTAATGCCTTTATACCTTCATGGCTACAAACCATCCCTACACCCCTTCTACCCACATGTTTCCCCTCCCCCCTTCTCTCCCACACCTTCCCCCTGCCCTACCACATCTTCCCCCTGCCCTACCACATCTTCCCCCTGCCCTACCACATCTTCCCCCTGCCCTACCACATCTTCCCCCTGCCCTACCACATCTTCCCCCTGCCCTACCACATCTTCCCCCTGCCCTACCACATCTTCCCCCTGCCCTACCACATCTTCCCCCTGCCCTACCACATCTTCCCCCTGCCCTACCACATCTCCCCCCTCCTCTATGACATCTCCCCCCTCCTCTATGACATCTTCCCCCTCCCGCCTCCTCTCCCATTTCACCCACCCCTTCTACAAAGCTTTCACTGTCTCAGAAACCGGATGCCTGTTTTGAAGAGTATGGATACAACGGTACACAGACCACACAGAGATTATGGTCCTAACGAGGTGGTCCGGTCTTAATACATTGATACACAGACAACCACGCCTGTATTCTATTAATTTCAAGTAGGCCAGATGTATTGACCATTAAGGGGAGGTTTCCACTTGAGGGATTTTTTTTCGAACTTCCTTCTCCCTCGTGTTTAGCCCCATTGCTTTTGAGATTTTAAGACGTTCGCCCCATTAGTTTGACGATTTTAAGAACTTTCGCCCCATTTGTCACTTTTAAGACCTTTCGTGCCATTTAGGTGTCGATTTTTTCCTGGCGAGCGATAGCGAACCTGTAATTTAAGAGGAATCGGCCTTCGGCCGGGACATTTTTCTACCGAAAAATGTACAAATTTATCTTGAAAGGGGGTCAAGGAGGTTTAATTTTAAGCTTGATGGAGGTCTAGGGAATAAACTAGATACCTCCCCTTAAGGGGGGGGGGGGTATTTAAGGTATTTGCTCAGTTACGTATCTTTCTATCACATGTTTAGTTTCCTCCTTAGACCTCCCATCAAGCAAGACCCTCCTTCAACATAATTGTGTCTCGGTCCTGTTCTACCTGTTCAGACCCCTTTCTCCTAATGTTTAGCCCCATTGCTTTTGAGATTGTAAGTCGGTTGCCCCATTAGTTTGGCGATTTTAAGAACTTTCGCCCCATTTCTGTCAATTTTAAGACCTTTCTTGCCATTTAAGTGTCGATATTTTCCTGGCGAGCGACCTTATAAATCCCACAGATCCTTTCTAAAGTGTATAACATCGTCCAATGATAGTCAGCATAGACTGTCAAAATACGCCATAACATAAGAACAAAAGATAGGGGTGCCGTTGCAAGTTAGGCATTACCCCTCCCAACACCAAGAATATAAGAAACCGGAAATCTGCATAAGGTCGATCGGCCCACACGAGGCAGATCCCCTTCACTCCTAACCCATATCATTCATATGACTACCCAGTTTGCACTTGAAATGTTCTACCGTTCCTGAACTAATCACTGTACTAGGCAATCTATTCCGCACATCTACAACTCTGTTCCCAAACCAGTAGTTACTTAAACAATTTTAAGCCATTTATCAAGCCGTTATTAAGCTTTAATACCTTATTAACCCTTTCAAGCACCAATACGCGTTTCTGTTCTGTTTCTGGCTACTATTAGACGATTTTATTCAGATCAGTAACGGTATATGGAAGTCAAAGGGTTGATCGAGATAGTATTTACCCTTTTAATACCCACATATACTTCCTAAGCTGCTTAAAATCGTCAATGATAGCCAAATTAAATTGCTAAAACGCGTCAGAGCTTCAAGGGGTTAATATCTCCTTTATTGATCTATTTGTGAAATTTGGGTTTAGTTTGTCAGTCTTGTATTCACGTGGCTGTACATTTAGTTTGTCAGTCTTGTATTCACGTGGCTGTACATTTAGTTTGTCAGTCTTGTATTCACGGGGCTGTACATTTAGTTTGTCAGTCTTGTATTCACGGGGCTGTACATTTAGTTTGTCAGTCTTGTATTCACGGCGCTGTACATTTAGTTTGTCAGTCTTGTATTCACAGGGCTGTACATTTAGTTTGTCAGTCTTGTATTCACGGGGCTGTACATTTAGTTTGTCAGTCTTGTATTCACAGGGCTGTACATTTAGTTTGTCAGTCTTGTATTCACAGGGCTGTACATTTAGTTTGTCAGTCTTGTATTCACAGGGCTGTACATTTAGTTTGTCAGTCTTGTAGTCACAGGGCTGTACATTTAGTTTGTCAGTCTTGTATTCACAGGGCTGTACATTTAGTTTGTCAGTCTTGTATTCACAGGGCTGTACATTTAGTTTGTCAGTCTTGTATTCACAGGGCTGTACATTTAGTTTGTCAGTCTTGTATTCACAGGGCTGTACATTTAGTTTGTCAGTCTTGTATTCACAGGGCTGTACATTTAGTTTGTCAGTCTTGTAGTCACGGGGCTGTACATTTAGTTTGTCAGTCTTGTATGCACAGGGCTGTACATTTAGTTTGTCAGTCTTGTATGCACAGGGCTGTACATTTTCCCACTCATTAGACCAGTTTAGACCCAAGAAAAAGGCCATGAGTCAGGTAATTCATCCAGACCTGAGACCTTATGTATTCAGGTCTGTAGTAACTAGAGACCTGAGACCTTATGTATTTACTTACGAGTCAGGTATATCATCCAGACCTGAGATCTTATGTATTGAGGTCTGTCATAGAGACCTGATACCTTATGTATTCACTTACGAGTCAGGTATATCATCCAGACCTGAGATCTTATGTATTGAGGTCTGTAATAGAGACCTGAGACCTTATGTATTCACTTACGAGTCAGGTATATCATCCAGACCTGAGACCTTATGTATTCAGGTCTGTAATAGAGACCTGAGACCTTATGTATTCACTTACGAGTAAGGTATATCATCCAGACCTGAGATCTTATGTATTCAGGTCTGTAATAGGGACCTGAGACCTTATGTATTCACTTACGAGTCAGGTATATCATCCAGACCTGAGACCTTATGTATTCAGGTCTGTATTAGAGACCTGGTGAAGATGAGGTCAAAGTGAACCTGTGTTATTTTTACAGTATTTATATTCATATTGGCGAACCCGCAAATTGGCTATTCTCGGGTGCTTGAGGAGAGAGTAGAATATAATCTTATCTTAACCCCTTCTGTACCGATGATGTACAGTCGCGCTAATAAGTCACGTCGCACCTGTCATTACGTTTGGCTCGCTCTGTGCTGTATTAATGTTTGTCAGATGTTGAATAGGGTGGCTAAGTGTAGGAACATGTTTTATATTGCACTCGATATGAAGAAATGAAGCATAGATATTGCTGATACCCATTATTGATCAAAACATACTTGGTGCCGAGACATCACTTATGAGCGCGACTGTACCTTGCATTATAATATTCTGGCCACTATTAGACGATTTTATTGAGCTTAAAATGGGCCTCCAGCAATTAACAGGCTTCGACCTATCTCACTTAACCCTTATTGCTAGCACAGGTCCTTCTTAAGGGGAGATATCCACTTGAGGGATTTTTTTCTTGACTCCTTTCTCCTTCATGTTTAGCCCCATTGCTTTTCTAATTTTAAGACGTTCGTCCCATTATTTTGACGATTTTAAGAACTTTCGACCCATTTATGTCAATTTTAAAACCTTTCGTGCCATTTAGGTGTCGATTTTATCCTGGCGAGCGATAGCGAGCCTGTTATTTAAGAGGAACCGGCTTTCAGCCGGGACATTTTTCTACCGAAAAATGTACAAATTTGTCTTGAAAGGGGCTCAGGGGGGTGTAATCTTAAGCTTGATGGATATCTAGAGACCAAACTAGAAACTTCCCTTTAAACAGCACAAAATCGTCTAAATATAGCTAAAATATAAGTCAAATGACGGCGCCGGTACAGAGGGGTTAATAATATTATAACCTAATGGTACGGTGATGAAACAGAAACAATAAGTTGTGCAGATTTATTTTTCTTTTAATGTCAGAAACGTAGAGACTTACACGCTTTCACCAGGAACAATTCGACACCTAAATTGTACGAAAGGTCTTAATATCGACAAAGAAATGGGGTGAAAGGTCTTAAAATCGCCAATCAAATGGGCTAAGTGTCCTAAAATCTGAAAACTAATGGGGTTAAGCATGAGAAAGAAGGAGGAAACAGAACACAAAAACGAACCATGTCCCCTTAAATGTAAATTGTATTCAGATATCTAAGTGGGTTTCCTGAGCCTAGCTTATAATTATCCAAGAGTTTGCCCCTTACGACACGCTTTGATAGTTTATTCTGGCTACCACGAGACGAGTTTATACAGCTTAGGAAGGATCTGTGGGAATTGATAGGGCACATTTAGACTCGATTGAATCTCTGACCTCCAAATAGCCTTCCTGATCTGAATAAAATCGTCTAATAATAGCCAGAAAAACAGGATAGAAATGCATGTCCGTATCCTAAAAGGGTTAACTGTAGGCTAAAATAGCTTTGGTTGACAATTTTAAGGGGGGATGGGCGTATTTTAAGGGGGGATGGGCGTATTTTAAGGGGGGATGGGCGTATTTTAAGGGGGGATGGGCGTATTTTAAGGGGGGATGGGCGTATTTTAAGGGGGGATGGGCGTATTTATTTGATAATTTATACATCTTTTTATAATAATTTTTAGTTTCCTCCCTAGACCTCCATCAAGCTTAAAAAAAACACCTGTCCGTCTCTCCTTTAAGATATATTTGTACATTTTTAGATAGACAAATTTCCCGGCCTAAATTCCTCTTAAATTACAGGCTGGCCGTCGCTCTCCAGGAAAATAAATCGACACCTACATGACACTAACAATCTTAATACTGACATAGAAATGGGGCGAAATGTCTTAAAATCGTCAAACTAACGGGCCGAATGTCTTAAAATCTGAAAACTAATGGGGCTAAGCATGAGGAAGAAGGGGGACTAGAAAAACCGACCCATCTCCCCTTAAGTGCGATGTTTGCGAAGTTTCGTAAACGCGATGCCATTATTTGGAGTTGTACTTAGCGTATGGGTGGTAGGAAATGAAGATAATTTGTTGGATTTGTAGTTCTGGCTAGGGTACCTGTCTTATGAGGGTAATGTTAACTTGACTTGTGTACGCCATGTTGTTTCACTCTTGTGTACGCCATATTGTTTCACTCTCGCGATTAACCTACAGCATACCATTATATTTCCTGGCTTACTATAATTTGGTCCTTTCCTTTCAAGCTCCAATACGCGTTTCTGTTTTGTTTCTGGCTACTATTAGACGATTTTATTCAGATGAGTAACGGTATGTGGAAGTCAAAGAGTTGATTGAGATAGTATTTACCCTTTTAATACCCACTGATACTTCCTAAGCTGCATAAAATCGTCTAATGATAGCCAAAATAAACTGCTAAAACGCGTCAGAGCTTCAGAGGGTTAAGTATTAAGCTATTCAGTGTGCAGATGGGTTTGAGTACATGATTATAATTGTAATTGTGAAGGGTTGGGTGTGAAGGGGGATCAGCCGGGTTGGGCCAATCAGCGCTCTGCAGACCCCCATAATCCTGCGTTAATCTCTAACCGTTTTGGTAAGATGATCCTCAGGGTATTAGAGTGTTGAGCCTATAATTGGGCTTTGTAATTGAACTGGGGTTGTGTGGGACAGGGATCTGCCTTGCTTAGGCCAATCGGCTTTTTGCAGACTCCCATTTTCTTATGTTCTTATGTTCTTATGTAACCCAGGTTCGAATCCCGGTAGGATCACATGCTTTCATTAACTTCATTGGGAGAAGTGTTTGATATTAGGAGTTAAATTAATACAAAAATAGATTATAATTATATGCTATATGATTATAACTATAATATCACCTCATTGTCGGGGCACCAAAATGGCGTCCACTGATGAAGATGGCCGTTATCTCCCACAAAAGGATACCTAGTATATGAGGGTGTGTGATATTTGGATAGCTACTAATTAACGCGGCCAAGGTAGCTTAGTTAGTGATAGGTAAATTGCTGTTTGGGAATGATAAGTTGAGGCTTTGACAGCTCCATGGTATGCCTAAGCTGATTGTGGGTATATATATATATATATATATATATATATATATAGAGCGAGAGATTGATTTTGAGAGAGAGAGAGAGAGAGAGAGAGAGCGAGGGCGAGAGAGAGAGAGAAAGAATGCTAAAGAGAGGAAGGAAGGCTTTTATCCTACATCTTGGCAGCTAATCCCTTTAACCCATTTCCCTTCCTCTTCTCCCAAAAATACCACCACCACCAACAACTATACCACCACCAACAACAACAATGTAACTCACTACCACCACCACCACCAACAACAACTATACCACCACCAACAACAATGTAACTCACTACCACCACCACCACCAACTATACCACTACCAACAACAACAATGTAACTCACTACCACCACCACCACCAACTATACCACTACCAACAACAACAATGTAACTCACTACCACCACCACCAACAACTATACCACTACCAACAGCAACAATGTAACTCACTACCACCACCACCAACAACTATACCACTACCAACAACAACAATGTACTCCCTACCCCCACCCCCAACAACTATACCACTACCAACAACAACAATGTAACTCACTACCACCACCACCACCAACTATACCACTACCAACAACAACAATGTAACTCACTACCACCACCACCACCAACTATACCACTACCAACAACAACAATGTAACTCACTACCACCACCACCAACAACTATACCACTACCAACAACAACAATGTAACTCACTACCACCACCACCAACAACTATACCACTACCAACAACAACAATGTAACTCACTACCACCACCACCAACAACTATACCACTACCAACAACAACAATGTAACTCACTACCACCACCACCAACAACTATACCACTACCAACAACAACAATGTAACTCACTACCACCACCACCAACAACTATACCACTACCAACAACAACAATGTAACTCACTACCACCACCACCACCAACTATACCACTACCAACAACAACAATGTAACTCACTACCACCACCACCAACAACTATACCACTACCAACAACAACAATGTAACTCACTACCACCACCACCAACAACTATACCACTACCAACAACAACAATGTAACTCACTACCACCACCACCACCAACTATACCACTACCAACAACAACAATGTAACTCACTACCACCACCACCAACAACTATACCACTACCAACAACAACAATGTAACTCACTACCACCACCACCACCAACTATACCACTACCAACAACAACAATGTAACTCACTACCACCACCACCAACAACTATACCACTACCAACAACAACAATGTAACTCACTACCACCACCACCAACAACTATACCACTACCAACAACAATGTAACTCACTACCACCACCACCAACAACTATACCACTACCAACAACAACAATGTAACTCACTACCACTACCACCACCACCAACAACTATACCACTACCAACAACAACAATGTAACTCACTACCACCACCACCACCACCAACAACTATACCACTACCAACAACAACAATGTAACTCACTACCACCACCACCAACAACTATACCACTACCAACAACAACAATGTAACTCACTACCACCACCACCAACATCTATACCACCACCAACAACAATGTAACTCACTACCACTACCACCAACAACTATACCACCACCAACAACTATACCACCACCAACAACTATACCACTACCAACAACAACTATGTAACTCACTACCACTACCACCAACAACTATACCACCACCAACAACTATACCACTACCAACAACAACAATGTAACTCACTACCACCACCACCAACAACTATACCACTACTAACAACAACAATGTAACTCACTACCACCACCAACAACTATACCACCACCAACAACAACAATGTAACTCACTACCACCACCACCACCAACAACTATACCACTACCAACAACAACAATGTAACTCACTACCACCACCACCATCAACTATACCACCACCAACAACAACAATGTAACTCACTACCACTACCACCAACAACTATACCACCACCAACAACAACAATGTAACTCACCACCACCACCAACAACAACAATGTAACTCACCACCACCACCACCAACAACTATACCACTACCAACAACAACAATGTAACTCACTACCACCACCACCAACAACTATACCACCACCAACAACTATACCACTACCAACAACAACAATGTAACTCACTACCACCACCACCAACAACTATACCACCACCAACAACTATACCACTACCAACAACAACAATGTAACTCACTATCACCACCACCAACAACAATGTAACTCACTACCACTACCAATAACCACCCCTACCGCCTCCACTACCACCACCGCCAACAACCAGGCAACCGAAGAACCACTACCATCACCACACACCCACTTTCCCTACCACCACCACCAACAACAATGTAACTCACTACCACTACCAATAACCACCCCTACCGCCTCCACTACCACCACCGCCAACAACCAGGCAACCGAAGAACCACTACCACCACCACACACCCACTTTCCCTACCACCACCACCAACAACAACAGCAATTCAATATATTTTGGCAACTATTAGACGATATTTGTAGCTGTTGAAGGAGGTATAACATTTAAAAAGCTTCATCAGAGTATCTACTTGATAATTTTTATTACCACAGACCCTTCCATAGCTGCATAACCTCGGTACGAAAGGGGTTAATGGGCACTTTGTATTCCACATTTCGTCATCACCATAGTTAGTTTAGTTAGAGATAGTTTTCACCCCTTCCTAATCTACATAAAATATAGTTTTCACTCCTTTTATTCCTGCAGGTCTTTCCTGATCTACATAAAATCCCCTAAAACTACTAGGGATAGCTAAAATAATAGGGCTAAACATGAGGGAGAAAGGGGTCCAGAGAAATATAACACTATTTAAGGGGAGGTTTTTAGTGTGTTCCCTAGATTTCCATAAAGCTTAAAATTACACCCGCTAGACCCCCTTTCAAGATAAATGTGTACATTTTTCTATCGAAAAATGTCTCGGCCGAAGGCCGGTTCCTCTTAAAATGCAGGCTCGCTATCGCTCGCCAGGAAAAAGTCGACACCTAAATGGCACGAAAAGTCTTAAAATTGAAAACAAAAAGGGGCGACAGTTCTTAAAATCGCCAAACTAATGGGGCGAACGTCTTAAAATCTCAAAAACAATGGGGCTAAACGTGAGGGAGAATGGTGTCCAGAAAAAAGTAACTCAAATGGAAATCTCCCCTTAAGTAAACATAATATACCCTTAAACACCCTTAAACACCCTTAAACACCCTTAAACACCCTTAAACACCCTCTTCATTCACATATTCGCTACAGTGCAAAGTAAGGCCGGTATCACACGAGAGCTTGTATAGTCAACATTTAATTATCAACATTTTTCTTGCAACATTTCGGGAATATTTTGCACTGGTATCAGAAACTAGACTGATGATAGACGAATTTAGGCGACCTAAAAATTATATGTTGGCCTCATAAGCTGCCAGACCAGTGTTGAGGATAAATGTTGAGGGCAAAAGCGCTCACGTGATACCGGCTTAAACCAGATACTAAATTATGAAAATAAAATACTTCATATAATTTTGTCAACTTTATTGAGAATACACAATAGACATTAATACAACATACCGGTAATATATATAACTGAGAGAGAGAGAGAGAGAGAGAGAGAGAGAGAGAGAGAGAGAGAGAATATACAACTTATAGAGAGATATATAGTAATTCACAACTTAGAGAGAGAATCAGAATCAGAATCAGAATATTTATTTTTCCATTTTACAATGGTTCTTCACATAAAACATTAAAAACAAATATATATATATTAAAATACATACATTATATATATACATATTTACAATAAGAAACATCTCTTAGTATGTTACTATGGACAGTCTTCAATATCTATAAAAAAAAAAAAAAAAAAAAAAAAAAAAAAAATGACAGTTACAGTATTATTATTTGTTTTGTTTATAGATCCATTTCATGTTTCAGAATATAATCTTTTAATATATGCTTAAACGTGTTTAGGTTATTTGTGTCCTTTACTGATCTCGGCAACCTATTCCATATTTTAGGACCTGCTACCAAAAGCGATCGTTCACCATAAAAGGTGTTCGTTCTCTGTACATATAGATGGTTTTGCTGTCTTGTGTTACTATTTATGATTTCATTAACAATAGGAAAGTGTATTAGCCAGTTTGGAATTAGCTTATGCCTTTCTTTATACACCGCAATAGCTGTATCATATATATATTTTTGCTTTATTTTTAGCCACTCTAATTCCTTTATTATCGGAGTTACATGGTCGTATTTTTTTGCTCCACCCACTGCTACCTTTGCAGCAAAATTCTGCATTTTTTGTACAGTATTTAATATAGTGCAATTAGTTGAACCCCATATCATTATGCAATAATTTATCAAACTTAAAATTAGCGATTGAATCACAATGACCCTAGTAGCTTTGTCAAAATTACCTTTTATACGATTCACATACATCAACGTTCCCATGACTTTCTTGTTCAGTTCACTTGTGTGTTTGTTGAAAAGCATGTTACTATCTATATGTAGACCTAAATTTGTTACATGTGAACAAGGTATAATTTTATGATCATCGAGTTGTATACATACATTTGAGGGTATTTGGGATAAAAGCTGTCTAGTGCCAAGGAAAATGCATTGAGTTTTATTTGCATTCAACATAAGACCATTTCTCTGGAAATATTGTTTCACTATTTTGAGTGTATTTTCTGTTTTGCTAATTACATTAGTTAGTTCATCCAGAGTGCCTGAGTGAAGTATCTGTGTATCATCAGCATACTGAATGAGCAAACAATCTTTAACATAGTTTAGTAAATCATTGACAAATATAATAAATAGAATGGGTCCTAGAATAGAGCCTTGAGGCACTCCATATGTTACATGTAAAGTAGATGAGACTGTATCACCCAACTGCACAGCCTGTGTCCTATCAGTCAAGTAATTTATAAGCCAGAATGAGTCAATATTTAATTTTTTGCATTTTTCTAACAATATTTGATGACTGACACTGTCGAAAGCTTTAGACAAATCAAGCAGTGTCAGTAAAGACACTTTTTTGTTATCCATATTAGTATATATTTTATTAGTTAATAAAGTGAGGGCTGTTTCCGTTGATAAATTTGGCCGAAAACCATGTTGACTTATAGAAAGCAGATTGTTGTTTTCCAAGTGCGACATATACTGATTTGTGGCGACTTTCTCTAAAACTTTTGATACTATTGGAAGAAGTGAAATGGGTCGATAATTACCAACACAATCTTTGTCTCCATTTTTATATATTGGTTTAATTATAGCATGCTTCCACATTTTCGGGAACTTACCAGTTACTATCGAGGTGTTTATTATACAGGTTAAGTAAGATATTGTAACATACAATGCATCTTTTAACATCTGAAGAGAAATCCCATCAGAACCACAAGCTTTCGTGTCTTTAAGCTGCTTAAATGTTAGAATTATAGTATTTGTGTCAATTGGTTTTAGTCTAAAAAGATTGTTAGCAGTTGTAGAAGTCTCATATCGTTGGTCGGTATTCTCATCTGTGTCTAGTGTAATGTTATTTTGTGATTTCTCATACGATGATTTGCCTATATTTGCAAAGAAATCGTTAAATTTGTCTACTTTTTCTATCGTGTTATCAAAGGATTGGATACTTGAAGATTTCTTATTACTGGGAACTGAGAGAGAGAGAGAGAGAGAGAGAGAGAGAGAGAGAGAGAGAGAGAGAGAGAGAGAGAGACATAGTACATTCTAGGACACATATTGTAGCCTTACATTTATAAAGTTTGTCCCGAACTTATTCGAATATTGTCATTAATTCTTGACCTAATATTTAAATTTTGGGTTCGTTTTGCTGTTCTAAGTTTCATATTTACATCATAAAGTATACAATAGCCTAAATGTCTGTTTAATTTGTTCATTTTGGCAACCTAATACTTTTCTTTTGTATTTACTCTTTGTTTGGGGGGGGGGGGGGGGAGGGGTATATTTTGAGCAATGTTATCATGAACAATTATGGATGACAGTTGCTTTTAAACTCAACATTTGGGAAGATTTCTAAAACGTGCACAAAATGAATTCGCTTTTAATGTGTTACATATCGAGAGTCAAGGAGTGGCATAAATTTATCCATATTTTGGTATAAAGCCGTCCCCAATATCTATACTTTCAACTTTACTTATTACTCTGGTACAGCTAAAAAAGGACCACACTTGATCAATGTTCCGTTTTGTAATATTAATTCTACTTATGGTTGGGTATATATCTCCGAACTTCAAATTAGTTGTGAGCAGCCTTCATTATATACAAGGCATATAAAACATATAATATTTTCCAGTTTTAAACACACGTACTTGCTTTTTACTTCTTCCGACCTTCATTTTCATATTGGTGAGCAGCCTTCATATGCAAATTACAATGATCTTGACGGCTGTACGCGGCAGTACAAAACAAGCACTTGTGTTTGCGTCCTGACCCGTGGGCCTCTAAGTGTCGGTTCAGGTGTCCAGTGGAGGAGACTTTCACGCCACATATATCACACTGTGCTCCACGATGTCCTTGTGGGAGTCCTTGCGTGAATGGCTGAGGAATTGAAGCTCTTTGAGAAGCTACATTTGGTGGTAATCGAGTTTGAGTTGCAGCACTAAGAACTCGAGGCGCAACTGGAGTAACATGCCCAGCTACTGGAGTAGGTTGGTATAAAGGTGGAGGAGGGGGAGCCTGATACATAGCTAGTGATGTATGTGTTGGGACTGCAGGGGTACGACTGGGAGGAACACAATTGATAGGATGACCTGTTGGGCCAGTCTCTGGTGACCCATTTCGATGCTGGGATGGATTCATGAAAGGAGAAATGTGTGGGGGTGCTGCTGAATTGACATTCACTTGACTCATTGGTGGACTAAAATTATCAGTGTTATGATAACCAAACTGCCTCTGCAAATTTTGAGCATGTCTTGGCATCTGAAATGATGCAGCTTCCCCCGTGTTGTTCTGTGAACTATAACTTCTATGCTGAAATTGCTGGTTGTGTTCTGATGCAAGTTGATGATAATATTCTACTGAAACATTGGCCACAGGGCTGATGTCTGTTCTCGCTGGTGAAGGTGTACTACAATGTGCTTGAGGATTTATTGAAACTTCATGATTTGGTGATGATGGTGATAGATGAGAGGGTAATGGATGGTATGGATGATGTCCAAATAGTGACATCCATGTCTCATGTGGTGATGGGGGATGATTCGTCGACAGTCTTGGTGTGGGTGAAACATGATGATTGGTCGATCCCGCTACAGAGTTGGAGGGAATAGTTGGCCTATCAATGCAGGCCCGAGTTCCAGATCTATTCCTCTCTCTCGAGAAACTTGGCACAGGACTGTTATACCTCTTGCGTAATTTCTGATTTTCCTGAGTTTGTTCCATAGACCTGGAGCTTGTGGAGGTCTCTGTGAATTCAGGTGAACTATGACGAGGTACTGTTTCATGTGTGTTGCTTGTGTAGTGAAAGAAAAGTTCATTTTGATTCATTTGGAGATTGACTTTTGGGTGGTAGGGGTTTGGATATTCTAGGGGCCTGTGGCAAGGGTAGGGGTTACTACCATTGTGCGCATTGTCATGGAGGTGGTGGAGTGGATCGTTAAGGGGATCAAGCAAGTTTTGCTCTTCACGTCTGTACGTAGGGACAAGTATCATTTCTTCTTTCTGGGGGGAGTAATGATGGTCGACAGCGCTATCCTCTTGTCGATACCGATAATCTTGAGGAGGAGACGGGGTTTGCAGGAATGGTGGCTCAACTTTAATGGCCTTTTCCACTCCGTTGGTATTCAGCGAAGTAGCAGAATTAGCAGAGGTTGTAGATTCCAGAGTGACGAAATGGTGTTGCGGCGCGTCACTCTGTCGCATGTAATCCAAGGCTTCGCTGTTACTGATGGCCACGGGTTCTGAAAAAACAACATATTCTTAGCTTTCGGTTTAATTGAAAATTTCCGTTAGTCTATGGGCCTAAGGTTTTAAGTTATTTCGTTATTACACTGTTCATTAACTAGGGATGAAAATGGTTTAGATTTTTTTTTCTGGACCACCTTCTCTCTCATGCTTAGCCCTGAAATGTTAAGACGTTAGCTACATTAGTTTGGCAATTTTACGACCTCTGGTCCCATATAATTGCCAATGTTATGACCTTCCGTGCCACTTAGGTGTCAATTTTTCCCTGGCGAGCGATAGCAGTTTGTTATGTAGGAGGACCCTTGACATTTTTCCACTAACCTAAATCAAACGCCTCGCCAGACTCCCTTCGAGCTAAAAAAAGAAAAGAAAATGCAGACCCCCTTCAAGTTATATATACAGTATAAAGGTACGTGATAGAGTTGGTTAAAGCATGGACAATCGTCCTGAGTGTCGGTGGTTCGAGCCCCGTGAGAGTATATAAAACATTTAGTGCTCATGTGTATTTCTGATCTGACATATTCTTAAGTAAAGCTATATATTATTTCAGTCTCCTTACATCATATACATACAGTCTAGTTATAGATTTCAATGCCAAAAATACCAAAATCTAGGATGAGAAAATACTTGCTCATCGAAAATTGTCGGAAAAATCGCTCATGTCATCGTCTTCACCTAAAATAATCTTACTCCAGTCTAGTTTGTCAAAAATCCTGGGTACGAAAGCGGTAAATAAAGTGTCCATAACAACATACCCCTTTAACCCCTTCTGTACTGTCGACGGCCTTTTTAAATTTAATCAAGGTGTTTTTAGACGATTGTGTGCAGTTTAAGAAGGATATGTGGTATTAAAAATGGTTAAGTGAAATTGTTCGAATTGCTGGAGACCCTTTTTTAAGCTGAATAAAATCGTCTAATAGTACATAAGAACATAAGAAAATGTGAGTCTGCAAAAAGCCGATCGGCCCACACAAGGCAGATCCCTGTCACACCCAACACCAATTTCAAGGCCCAACTCACTAATACCTTGAGCACTTACCCCACCAAAACGGTCAGGGATTAACACAAGATTACGGGGATCTGCTGAGCGCCGATTTGCCAACACCCGGCAGATCCCCCTCACACCCAACCCATCTAGCCAGAATAAAGTAAAAACAGAAGACGTCGCCGGTACAGAAGGGATTAATGATATATTGGTTAATAATAATAATAATAATAATAATAAAAATAATAATAATATTTATTCAGTTAGCAATTTACAGAGTTGGTACCACATAGTTTGTTACAAATATGACATGTACCAGCCTTGCATAATTCCAACTAAGGATAGCCCAATAAGGCCGTTAGGCGTATTTCCATTGGGGTCCTTGGGGTTGTAATATAAATACCCACTGATTCCATATATAAATACCCACTGATTCCATATATAAATACCCACTGATTCCATATATAAATACCCACTGATTCCATATACCTTTTGCATGCCTTCTTTATGAATAGTGTTACAGTGTTGTCGCCTTCCCTGATCTACTCTCCAGGGAACTTGAGGCTATTTTTAGAGCGCCTACTCCTATACACAAACAACCTTCCTTCCTTCCTCTCTCTCTTAAGGGGGGGTGACCTGCCTTTTTTCTCTCCTTTTCTCTCTTTCTCTGGCTTGTATCCATTCGGCCCCATTCAGCCAACTGTTTGTAAGACGTTTACCCCCATGCAGGTGTAATTTTTTTCCTAGCGAGCGGCAGCGAGCCAGCATATTTGTTTTAAATTTTTCTGACAGCAGGGTAAATTTGTACATTTTTCGATAGAAAAATGTCTCCGGCGAAGCCGGATTTCTCCATACAATGCTGGCTCGCTATCGCTCGCCAGCAAAAAATCGACACCTAGATGGGGATAAACTTCTTAAAACAGTTGGCTGAATGGGGCCGAATGGATACAAGCCAGAGCAAGAAAGGAAAGGAGAGAAAAAAGCAGGTCACTCCCCTTAACACTCGGTCTCGCACTCCCTCTACTTCTATTCCTCTCTCTCTCTCTCTCTCTCTCTCTCTCTCTCTCTCTCTCTCTCTCTCTTGGAAGCTGCTTTATCGAATTATTAGGCCCTAGTAGATGGAGAAATATACCCACTTGACAGAAACCGTTTTGTATTGTTACAAACAAAACGACATAAAGGATTTTTAGCTTAAAACATCGATTGAAGTAGGTAATCTCTTAAGGGGAGGTTTTTAGTGTGTTTCCTAGATATCCATCAAGCTTAAGATTACTTGAGCCCTTTTCAAGATAAATTTGTACATTTTTCGGTAGAAAAATTTCAGCCGGTTCCTCTTAAATTACAGGCTCGCTATCGCTCGCCAGGAAAAAATCGACACCTAAATTGCACGAAAGGTCTTAAAATTGACAGAAATGGGTTGAAAGTTCTTAAAATCATCAAAATAATGGGGCGAACGTCTTAAAATTAGAAAAGCAATGGGGCTAAACATGAGGGAGAAAGGAGTCAAGAAAAAACTCCCTCAAGTGGAAATCTCCCCTGGTTTTAACGGGTAGACGTCCTTCCTAACCTGCATAAAACCGTCTAATAATTGCCAGACTATAATAAAAAGGATGCCAGCAGTACTGAAAGGGTTAATACCTCCAAGGCTCTGGCCTCCTCTACCCGTGTCGTTTAGATCTACAAGACTCTACCTTTACCCCCCCCCACACCCATCACCCCCACAGCCATTTCCGCTCCCTATCCACCCCCTCCCTCTTTCTCAGCTTGCTTTCTTCCTCTCTCTCTCTCTCTCTCTCTCTCTCTCTCTCTCTCTCTCTCTCTCTCTCTCTCTCTCTCTCTCTCTCTCTCTCTCTCTCTCTCTCTCTCTCTCTGTTTCAAGATACTAAAGATATTTGACAAAATTGATGTAGATTCACTTTTCAAAATAGATAATAGTTCATTAATTCGGGGAAATGGAATGACATTAAAAACCAGGAGGGCGAATCTCGATGTCACAAAGCACTTCTTCACCTACAGTGTGGTCAACGAGTGGAACAAATTGCCTCAGAAAGTGGTACAATGTAAGACAATTGACACATTCAAAAGAAGTCTAGACATTCATTTTGAGGAATTGGGAATGATATAGGTAAAAAACAAAACAAAAATACATAGGTTAAGCATCTGTAGTATATAATATTTCGCATCTTCGTTCTTTACTATAAATTTCCCAATAGAAGTTTTTCTCATTCTGCTGGGGGACTTCTTTCCCCAACTTAATTTCATGCCGACCAACGGTCGGAGGGAGAGGTGGGTGGGGAGAGAGCCTTTTTCTTTGCTATCCTTGCCTTCCACTTTGTAGCTAACTCTATTTTAGCATTAAGTCCGGACTACCTAGTAGGGACCGCAAGGTCTGAGTAGTCTGTGTATCTATGTAACTCTCTAATGTAAAGGCTAATATCGCTGTCGATATTAATAGATCATCAGAACAGACTACCTTTACCCCCCACCCTCCCACACCTCAGCCATTTCCCCCCCCCCCCACCCCTCTGTCATCTTCGCATCCTCCCTTTTCCCCATCTCTTCTCTCTACGAACCGCCTTCACGATAAATTTGTACATTTTTCGGTAGACAAATTTCTTGGTGCCGACAGAAGGCCAGATCGTTCTATATTACACACACGCTCGCTATCGCCCGCCTGGAAAACAAATCGACGCCTAAATGGTAAGAGAGGTCTTAATATTGACAAGTAAATGCGGCAAAATGCATTAAGATCGCCAAACTAATGTGACGAACGTCTTAAAATGTTATACCTGAGGGAGAAGGGGGACAAGAAAACCCCCACCCCTCCCCTTAAACCCCAACCCCTCCTTCCTTCGTCCACACGCCTGTTTCATCTCCTATTTCCTTCCTTTCTTCACAGCTCTCACCCTTCTTGGAAATCCGAGGCTTGTTTACGATCAGACTGGACTATATACAGGACATCTTGAAGCGATTCTCTCCTCTTGTATGTAAATGTCTTAACGCTCAATTACCAAGTTTCCGGTAATTTAACTGTTCCGCTAAATTAATGAGGCAAACTGAAACCAAACTTAGACTAACCTAACTTACCTAAGCTATCTCGAATTGTGGCCTAACTTAACCTAAACAAATTATACCTAAACCAGCCAACATTATCAAACCTAACCTAACCTTGGCTGTTGAGACGAACACCATTTGGGTTGTGGCCACTTAGGTATTTGGCTGAATTGACATGCACTGTAAAAATGTAATGCTTGTCATTTATTACAACAAAAAATATAAACATATTAACTGTTTTCCATTCCTTTACGAGATATAATTTGCATATTAGAAATCTACCATATGAAGAAAGGTTGAACAAATTAGGCTTAAATTCGTTAGAAAGACGCAGAGTTGGAGGGGATATGATAGAAGTGTTCAAGTGGGTTAGTGGGATAAATAAAGGAGACATGAAAAATGTACTGAAGCTCAGTGATAGCGAAAGAACTCGAACAAATGGTTTCAAATTAGATAAATTTCGTTTCAGAAAAGATATAGGCAAATATTGGTTTGGTAACAGAGTTGTAGATGGGTGGAATATGCTACCAAGTGATATAGTGGGATCAAGAATGATAGGGAGATTTAAGATAAAATTAGATAAGCATATGGACGAGATGGGTTGGGTGTGAGGGGGATCTACCAGGTGTGGGCCAATCGGCGCTCAGCAGACCCCGTAATCTTGTGTTAATATCTGACCGTTTTGGTGGGCTCAGTACTCAAGGTATTAGTCAGTTGGGCCTATAATTGCGCCTAGTAATTGGAGTTGGGTGTGACAGGGATCTGCCTTGTATGGGCCGATCGGCTTTTTGCAGACTCCCATTTTCTTATGTTCTTATACACAAACCGAAGTACACTGAATAGCATGAGTGTGTGTATGTATGTGTGTGTGTGTATGTATGTGTGTGTGTATGTATGTATGTGTGTGTTGATAATCGAAATATCCCCTATGAACCCTATTATTACCGGCGACGTTTTTTTTTTTTTTTTTTTTAGCTTTATGCGATTTTATGGAAGAATGTGCTAAGCGTTCAATTTGTACAGTACGCTTGTGGAAGGGGTAAAGAAAGTGTTGCCAGTTTAGCTACTTTCTCGCTAGATCTAGAGGTAGTTATTTCGACCTAGAACCAATTTTTGTTCATTTAGCGACATGAATTCAGCCATTTTCTGTAGATTTGAGCCATTTAGAGTGATATTCTAGAAAGTGTGACATTATTCTAGCGAGTTTCGGGTTATATTTACTATCTAGCAGACTTTATTTACTATCTAGCAGACTTTATTTCGTAATTGTTTAATCGAAGTCCTCTTTTTCTAGTTATTAAAAACGTATTCTATGGTGTATTATATGATATATAGAAGCAATAGAACTGTTCAAATGACCTGGGAAGTGTATATTAAACCAAATACAAAACTTTGAATAAGGAGGTAAGAGATATGTGTTTTTTATCACTTTTCAACCCAAGACCAGCGGGGGTCTGGGGGAAGCAGCCCCCAGGATGCCCAGGTTACCTTAGGTTAGGTTAGGTTAATTTAATGACCAGCTATGTAAATACAGTGAACATTTGGTTTAGTCTGTGCTCAAAAATCCATTTTCTTTAGGAGGAGGCCATACACTAAACAATTACCCTTTATTTGGCAACCCTGTTTTAACCCTCTGAGTACCAGCGACGTGTGTTATATTGTATTCTAGCCATATATAGACGCTATTATGCAGCTTAGGAAGGAACTGTTTTAGTGAAGCGGGTAGGCTGAGATAGCTTGAATCCTTATTATTGCTAGAGGTCCTACCTAAGCTGGATAAAATAGTCTCATAGTTGCCAAAATATGACGAAAAAGACCGCCACAGAAGAATATACTCACGCAGAGGCTGGGGCGGTGTGACTGAGAGGTACTGGGGAAGGAAGGGGTCCAGCAGGGATGGTTGTTGTAATTCCAAGCTCTCCAAAGACAGTCCATTCAGGGAGTTCGATACCCGCTCTGCCTCGTTTTTGGGAGTAGAATGTCCTCTGGAAATAAGGAAAGTCACGGGGTTAAGTATATGGAGGAAATATTAATAGTAGGTTCAGTAATATACAAAATGAAAATGGGTATAAATATTATTTTAGAGTTCCTCGTTGGCTTTTAAGGGGGGTGACCTGCTTTTTGTTTTTTCTGTCCTTTTCTCGCTTTCTCTGGCTTGTATCCATTCGGCCCCATTCAGCCAACTATTTTAAGACGTTTATCCCCATCTAGGTGTCGATTTCTTTCTGGCGAGCGATAGCGAGCCAGCATTATATGAAGAAATCCGGCTTCGCCGGAGAAATTGTTCTATCGAAAAATGTACAAATTTAGCCTGCTGCCAAACAAAAATAACAAATATGCTGGCTCGCTACCGCTCACCAGTAAGAAATTGACACCTGGATGGGGATAAACGTCTTAAAACAGTAGGCTGAATGGGGCCCAATGGATACAAGCCAGAGAAAGATAGAAAGGGACAGAACAAAAACAGGTCACCTCCCCTTAAGCCTGATCTGGCTCGAATGTTAGAGTGATTTCCCTATGATCAAAGTAAATTACAGAAATACAAGGGTAACTTTATAAGTACAAGAAACCCAAAGCCCACTTATTTAGGCCTTGTAGTAACTTCCCTTAAAATTAGAGCCAGATTCTATAATATCGGTAAAGCCCTATTAGGCTTAATAATAATTATATTAACAAATTCTATGGATTTAATCACGAGGGAAAGCTTAGAAAGCTTAAGGGGAGGTATTTAGTTTGTTACCTAGACCTCCATCAAGCTTATAATTACACCCCCTTGAGTCCCTTTCAAGATAATATATTTGTACATTTTTCGGTAGAAAAATGTTCCGGCCGAAGGCCGGTTCCTCTTTAATTACAGGCTCGCTGTCGCTCGCCAGGATAAAATTGACAACTGAATGCCACGAAAGGTCTTAATAGGGGGTGAAAGTTCTTAAAATCGCTAAACTAATGGGGCAAACGTTTTATAATATCAAAAGCAATGGGGCTAAACATGAGGGAGAAAGGGGTCAAGGAAAAAAATCCCTTAAGTGGAGATCTCCCCTTAATAAAGTATATGCGGTTAGACAAGATAATTACACATAGAAGGACAATATAACACCATAGCGTAAAAGAAAGATAGTTATAGCTATTAAAATGAAAGATAGTTATAGCTATTAAAATGAAAGATAGTTATAGCTATTAAAATGAAAGATAGTTATAGCTATTAAAATGACAGACAGTTATAGCTATTCATAATGACAGTTATGCTGACAGGGTTTGAGAATCTGAGAATGGCGATGGTTAGGTCTATTCCATATCGAATGAAGTTAAAGATCTGACTGGCATTTCACCAAAGAAAACATCATATAACCTGCTTTATATATGATGACTTATATTAAAATACGCTTTATATATGATGACTTATATTAAAATACGCTTTATATATGATGACTTATATTATTTACGCTTTATATATGATGACTTATATTATTTACGCTTTATATATATATTATTTACGCTTTATATATATATTATTTACGCTTTATATATGACTTATATTATTTACGCTTTATATATATATTATTTACGCTTTATATATGATGACTTATATTATTTACGCTTTATATATATATTATTTACGCTTTATATATGATGACTTATATTATTTACGCTTTATATATGATGACTTATATTATTTACGCTTTATATATGATGACTTATATTATTTACGCTTTATATATGATGACTTATATTATTTACGCTTTATATGATGACTTATATTATTTACGCTTTATATAATATGACGCTTATATATATATTACGCTTTATATAATATGATGACTTATATTATTTACGCTTTATATATGATGACTTATATTATTTACGCTTTATATATGATGACTTATATTATTTACGCTTTATATAATATGATGACTTATATTATTTACGCTTTATATATGATGACTTATATTATATACGCTTTATATATGATGACTTATATTATTTACGCTTTATATATGATGACTTATATTATTTACGCTTTATATAATATGATGACTTATATTATTTACGTAATCACTAAAAAAATGCTGCTAAGGATTTTCTTGTGGCACTGTTTAAATATGCGCCCGTTAAACACAAACACATGCCAAAACCACAAATGTCCATAATGTCTTTTAACCTTGGCCAAACCATACAAGCAAAGAGTAAACCTTAAGGGGAGGTTTTTAGTGTGTTTCCTAGACTTCCATCAAGCTTGAAATTACACCCCCATGACCCCCTTTCAAGATAAATTTGTACATTTTTCGGTAGAAAAATTTCCCGGCCGAAGGCCGGTTCCTCTTAAATTACAGGCTCGCTATCGCTCGCCAGGAAAAAATCGACACCTAAATGGGACGAAAGGTCTTAAAAGTGACATAAATGGGATGAAAGTTCTTAAAATCGCCAAACTAATGGGGCGAACGTCTTAAAATCTCAAAAGCAATGGGGCTAAGCATGAGGGAGAAAGGGGTAAAGAAAAAAATCCCTCAAGTGGAAATCTCCCCTTAAACCCAAATATAACAACAAACCAGACAAATCGTAAAGGAAAAGCTATCTTACCCATTGGACGAAGCTGAAGAAGACCCTTGGGAAACATGCCACGATCCTCTACCGTTGGAAACTCCCGCCCCAAGACTTCTCCCGCCCGTCAAATATCCTGGGGCGGCGTTGATCTGAGGGGCGTGGGTAGGGGCGCTAGGGATTCTGCCGTTTTGATGCGGAAGGAGGGTGTTGTGGTTGTTGGTATGAGAAGCGTGGGTAGGGGCGCTATGGGTTCTGACGTTTTGATGCGGAAGGAGCGTGTTGTGGTTGTTGGTATGAGAAGCGTGGGTAGGGGCGCTATGGGTTCTGACGTTTTGATGCAGAAGGTGGATGTTGTGGTTGTTGGTCTGAGAGGCGTGGGTAGGGGCGCTATGGGTTCTGCCGCTTTCATGCGGAAGGAGGCTGTTTAGGATGTTGTTCTGAGAGGTGCGGGCAGGGGCATCAGGGGTGCTTCCATTATGATGCGGGAGGAACCTATCGTTATTGTTGATTTGAGACGATGGGGTAGGGGCGCCAAGGGTGCTTCCTTGTTGATGCTGGTGTAGGCTGTTGTTGTTGTTGGTATCATTGCCATCGCACTTGCAGGCGAAGGTAGCGTGGTTATCCCTCAAGCAGACCATCTTGCAAGTCGCGCAGTATCCTTTGACCTTCACCATTCAGTTAAGTTTATGCTCACCCCAAAATGTAGGGTGTGCGAGAGTTTATGCACGGTTTCAATTCACAGTCATTTGAATATTCTCACTATCCAGGAAAGTTTTAATTCACGCAACACTTTATGGTGTGCAAACGTTTGTAGGCGATTTCAAAGCACTGTAGTTTGGTTATTCCTCACTAATCAGAAACGTTTGTATGATATGAGAACGTTTTTCGTGTGGTTTCAAGGCACACTGATTTGGAATTCACTACTATTTTCGAGGTATTAATACACTGAAGAACACTACAGGCAGACGACGTGTATCCCTCACAAGCCCTCCAGGACAAGTGAATGTGATGAAGGCCTTGAAGGGTGGTAATGTCGGTTGTGTTTGAAGGTTGACGGTTGACCGGCTCGACCTGCCCCTGACCTGTCCTAACCCCGCCCCTTGACCCGATTGGCTACCTTAACCCTTTCTCGCTCCGCCCACATTCTTAAGGGAATGTCAAAGGAATGTGTTTGATAGTTGATGATATACACTTAAAATAATAATAATAATATAAAAAAGAACAAATTAACTTTTATTTACTGGTTTCTTATATGCTTAAAGGGGGTGACCTGTTTTTGTTCTGACCTTTCCTATCTTTTTCTGGCTTGTATCCATTTGGCCCCATTCAGCCTACTGTTTTAAGACGTGTATCCCCATCCAGGTGTCAATTTTTTACTGGCGAGCGGTAGCAAGCCAGCGTATTTTTTTATTTTTGTTTGACAGCAGGCTAAATTTGTAGCCTACATTTTTCGATAGAAAAATTTCTCCGGCGAAGCCGGATTTCTTCATAAAATGCTGGCTCGCTATCGCTCGCCAGGAAGAAATCGACACCTAGATGGGGATAAACGTCTTAAAATAGTTGGCTGAATGGGACCGAATGGATACAAGCCAGAGAAAGAGAGAAAAGGACAGAAATAACAAAAAGCAGGTCACCCCCCTTAAAGCCTATACGTACTAAATGTGTGCCATGTACTTACATGTGTGCGATGTGTGCCATGTACTTACATGTGTGCGATGTGTGCCATGTACTTACATGTGTGCGATGTGTGCCATGTACTTACATGGTCTGTATGGGGATCTGTATTAGGTCCTCTGTTGGTTGTTGTATTAGGTCCTCTGTTGGTTGTTGTATTAGGTCCTCTGTTGTTTGTTGTATTAGGTCCTCTGTTGTTTGTGTATTAGGTCCTCTGTTGTTTGTTGTATTAGGTCCTCTGTTGTTTGTTGTATTAGGTCCTCTGTTGTTTGTTGTATTAGGTCCTCTGTTGTTTGTTGTATTAGGTCCTCTGTTGTTTGTTGTATTAGGTCCTCTGTTGTTTGTTGTATTAGGTCCTCTGTTGTTTGTTGTATTAGGTCCTCTGTTGTTTGTTGTATTAGGTCCTCTGTTGTTTGTTGTATTAGGTCCTCTGTTGTTTGTTGTATTAGGTCCTCTGTTGTTTGTTGTATTAGGTCCTCTGTTGTTTGTTGTATTAGGTCCTCTGTTGTTTGTTGTATTAGGTCCTCTGTTGTTTGTTGTATTAGGTCCTCTGTTGTTTGTTGTATTAGGTCCTCTGTTGTTTGTTGTATTAGGTCCTCTGTTGTTTGTTGTATTAGGTCCTCTGTTGTTTGTGTATTAGGTCCTCTGTTGTTTGTTGTATTAGGTCCTCTGTTGTTTGTTGTATTAGGTCCTCTGTTGTTTGTTGTATTAGGTCCTCTGTTGTTTGTTGTATTAGGTCCTCTGTTGTTTGTTGTATTAGGTCCTCTGTTGTTTGTTGTATTAGGTCCTCTGTTGTTTGTTGTATTAGGTCCTCTGTTGTTTGTTGTATTAGGTCCTCTGTTGTTTGTGTATTAGGTCCTCTGTTGTTTGTCATATACATAAATGACCTTGATTTAGGTATAACTAGTAGGATAAGTAAATTTGCAGACGATACCAAAATGGGGAGAACAATTGATTCAGATAGAGATATAGAGTGCCTCCAAAGGGATCTAGATACCTTACACGAATGGTCAGTAAATTGGCAGATGAAGTTTAACATTGACAAATGCAAGGTATTAAAGATAGGGAAGATGCATACAAATGTTAAATATAAACTAGCTAATATGGAATTAGAAAACTCGAATTATGAGAAAGATCTAGGTGTGTTTGTTAGCAATGATTTGAAGCCTAGACAACAGTGTATAAGCGTTCGTAATAAGGCAAACAGGATTCTCGGGTTCATCTCTAGGAGTGTGAGTAACAGAACTGCTGATGTTATCTTAAAACTTTACTTGTCATTAGTGAGACCCCATATGGATTATGCTGTCCAATTTTGGTGTCCTTATTACATTGGAGAGAATACAGCGTAGAATGACAAAAATTATCCATAATATTAGAAATCTTTTGTATGAAGAAAGGTTGAAGAAATTAGGTTTACATTCGTTAGAGAGACGCAGAGTTAGAGGGGATATGATAGAGGTGTTCAAGGGGGTTAGTGGGATTAACAAAGGGGACATGACAAATGTACTAAAGCTCAGTGATAGCGAAAGAACTCGTACAAATGGTTTCAAATTAGATAAATTTCGTTTCAGAAAAGATATAGGCAAATATTGGTTTGGTAACAGAGTTGTAGATGGGTGGAATGGACTACCAAGTGCTATAGTGGGATTACAAACGGTAGGGAGCTTTAAGATAAAATTGGATAAGCATATGGACGAGAAGGGTTGGGTGTGAAGGGGGATCAGCCGGGTTGGGCCAATCAGCGCTCTGCAGACCCCCGTAATCCTGCGTTAATCTCTAACCGTTTTGGTAAGATGATCCTCAGGGTATTATTAGAGTGTTGAGCCTGTAATTGGGGTTGTGTGGGACAGGGATCTGCCTTGCTTAGGCCAATCGGCTTTCTGCAGACTCCCATTTTCTTATTTTCTTATGTTCTTATGTTATCACCTAGTTATCGTAATTAATGGGATACTATCAAACTACAATGTCCCTACGTAGTGTTATCACCTAGGTATCGTTATTAACCCCTTGAAGCTCCGACGCGTTTTAGCAGTTCATTTTGGCTCTCATTAAACGATTAGCTTAGGAAGGATCTGTGGGTATTAATAGGGTACAGACTATCTCAATCAACCCTTTGACTTCCATATACCGTTACTAATCTGAATACAATTGTCTAATAGTAGACAGAAAACATAACAGAAACGCGTATTGGAGCTTGAAAGGGTTAACAACATATCCCGAAATTAATGTAATCTTCCATTTGCTTTATTGCCTATACCATTAAGGGGAGGTTTTTAGTGCGTTTCCTAGACTTCCATCAAGATTGAAATTACACCCCCTTGACCCCCTTTCAAGATAAATTTGTAAATTTTTCGGTAGAAAAATTTCCCGGCCGAGGGCCGATTCCTCTTAAATTGCAGGCTCGCTATCGCTCGCCAGGATAAAATCGACACCTAAATGGAACGAAAGGTCTTAAAAGTGGCATAAATTGGGTGAAAGTTCTTAAATTCGCCAAAATAATGGGGCGAACGTCTTAAAATCTCAAAAGCAATGGGGCTAAACATGAGGAAGAAGGGGGTAAAGAAACAAATCCCTTACGTGGAAATCTCCCCTTAACATTTCGGAGCTCTCTTTTGCTTTTGGAGAGTTAATATCGGGTCATAAAAAAAAAAAAAAAAAAAAATGTCTTAGGGTGTTTAACAGTCATTCACGCTGCGGATCAAAGCGGCCGCGCCTTAAGGGGGGTGACACGCTTCTTTTCTCTCCTTTTCTCTCTTCCTCTGGCTTGTATCCATGTGGCCCAATTCAGCCCACTGTTTTAAGACGTTTATCCCCATCCAAGTGTCGATTTCTTCCAGCATTGTATGGAGAAATCCGGCTTCACCGGAGACATTTTTCTATCGAAAAATGTACAAATTTAGCTTGCTGTCAAAATAATTTAAAACAATATGCTGGCTCGCGGGAAAAAAATAACACCTGCGCGGGGATAAACGTCTTAAAACAGTAGGCTGAATGGGGCCGAATGGATACAAGCCAGAGAGAGAGAGAGAGAGAGAGAGAGAGAGAGAGAGAGAGAGAGAGAGAGAGAGAGAGAGAGAGCGAGAGCGAGAGAGAGAGAGAGAGAGGTGGGCGCCAGTAATGCGACTGAGGACCATCCCTAGAGGATATGCCCATGTTTGAAGAAGGAACTCTCACTAATCCGTTATTGGTACCATACCTTAAGGGGAGGTTTTTAGTTTGGTCCCTAGATATCCATCAAGGTTAAGATTACACCCCCTTGAGCCCCTTTCAAGATAAATTTGTACATTTTTCGGTAGAAAAATGTCCCGGCTGAAAGCCGGTTCCTCTTAAATTACAGGCTCGCTATCGCTCGCCAGGATAAAATCGACACCTAAATTGCACGAAAGGTCTTAAAATTGACGGAAATGGGGCGAAAGTTCTTAAAATCGCCAAACTAATGGGGCGACTGTCTGAAAATCTCAAAAGCAATGGGGCTAAACATGAGGGAGAAAGGGGTCCAGAAAAAAATCCCTCAAGTCGATATCTCCTCTTAAGGGGGGTGACCCGTTTTTTGTTATTTCTGTCCTTTTCTCTCTTTTTCTGGCTTGTATCCATTCGGCCCCATTCAGCCAACTATTTTAAGACGTTTATCCCCATCTACAGTAGGTGTCGATTTCTTCCTGGCGAGCGATAGCGAGCCAGCATTATATGAAGATATCCGGTTTCGCCGGAGAAATTTTTCTATCAAAAAATGTACAAATTTAGTCTGCTGTCAAACAAAAATAAAAAATATGCTGGCTCGCTACCGCTCACCAGTAAAAAATTGACACCTGGATGGGGATAAACGTCTTAAAACAGTAGGCTGGATGGGGCCGAATGGATACAAGCCAGGGAAAGAGAGAAAATGAGAGAAAAAAAAAAGGCAGCCAGGTCACCCCCCTTAAGGGGAGATCTCCACTTGAGGATTTTTTTTCTTGACCCCTTTCTCCCTCATGTTTAGCCCCATTGCTTTTGATATTATAAAACGTTTGCCCCATTAGTTTAGCGATTTTAAAAACTTTCACCCCATATTAAGACCTTTCGTGCCATTCAGGTGTCGATTTTATCCTGGCGAGCGATAGCGAGCCTGTAATTTAAGAGGAACCGGACTTCGGCCGGGACATTTTTCTACCGAAAAATGTACAAATTTATCTTGAAAGGGACTCAAGGGGGTGTATTTTTAAGCTTGATGGAGGTCTAGGGAACAAACTAAATACCTCCCCTTAAAAGGATGTAATAGTAACCGACCGACCGACCTTCCTTCCGTGATTACATAATGACCCTTCCTTCTCCACCATACCTACCGCCCTCGTAGTATCACCCCCCCACACTATCACATTATATCTACCTATCTATCCAGTAGCTTTTTTTTAGGGTACTGAAAGGGTTAACTCGTTCCCTCTTTCTTTCTTCTCGCTTTCTTCCTCATTTATTGGAGTTTGGCTTCAACAATATATCTACCTTAAGGGGAGGTTTTTAGTTTGTTTCCTACTCCTCCAGCAATCTAAAAATGTCACCCCCTTGACCCCCTTTCAAGATAAATGTGTACATTTTTCGGTAGAAAAATTTCCCGGCCAAAGGCCGGTTCCTCTTAAATTACAGGCTCGCTATCGCTCGCCAGTATAAAATCGACACCTGAATGGCACGAAAGGTCTTAATATGGGGTGAAAGTTCTTAAAATCGCTAAACTAATGGGACAAACGTCGTAAAATATCAAAAGCAATAGGACTAACCATGAGGAGAAAGGGGTCAAGAAAAAAATCCCTCAAGTGGAGACCTCCCCTTAACTCTTTCAGTCAAATTACGGTGGGTGTGTGTGTGTGTGGGTGTGTGTGTGTGTGTGTGTGTGTGTGTGTGTGTGTGTGTTTACGGGCCTTTGTAAACTACATGAAAATTGGTGGTGTTTATTTTGAGAGAGAGAGAGAGTGAGTGAGTGAGTGTGAGAGTGAGAGAGAGAGAAAACAAAACAATGCGTCGTATCCTTAATTTGTCGTCATAACATAAAAACATAAAAAAACGGCCAACATATACACCCTCTCCCCTTAACCCCTTGAAGATTATGACGCATGTTGACAGTTCGTTCTGGCTACCATAAGACGGTTTCATACAGCTTAAGAAGAATATGTGGGAATTAAGAGTGTTAAGACTGACGTATGGGATGCGAGAGAATGACGAAAAGAGTGAACGAGAGTGAGGTGGAAGGACAGAGAGGGAGATATAAACCGAAAGAGAGGTGGAAGGATGGAGTTAAAAAGCTTATGCGTAAAAGTGGTGCTGGATGGGAGGAGGGGCGTCGACTGACTGAGGAAAGAGGTGCTTGGGGGCGTTATGTTAGTGGCCACCCCTTCGGGGATCATGGCATCCGGCAATAGATAGATAAAGACTGTCTCAATTTACCTTCCGACTCCCATGTATCCTTCCTATTATAGCCAGAAAATCGAAAATAAATGCGTGTCGATTATTGAAAGAACATAAGTAATTGGTAGTTTGCAGAAAGCCGATTGGCCCACACGAAGCAGATCCCTCTCACACCAAACCCTAAATATAAGGGTTAAGGAAGGAGTAAAGAGGGTGTTTCTCTAAATCTGACAGAATTAATTGTATTTATCCAGACGTCCAGATGGCCGCGAAAGATGCAGGTGCTTAGTGTAGAATTATTTTGGATGCAGGTGTATAAAGACAGGATGTACAGTACACGAGATAAGTTTCGTTGCAGGTGTATAAAACAGGATGTACAGTACAAGAGAGACTTTAACAACAAGTTTCATATGTTTAAGGGGGATGGCCGTATTTATTTGCCCATTTATATATCTATTTATCTTTGTTTTAGTTTCCTTCGAAGACCTCCATCAAGATTAAATAAAACACCCCCAAGACCCTCCTTCAAGATAAATTTGTACATTTTTCGATGGAACAAATTTCCCGACTGGAGGCCGGTTCCTCTTAATCAAATTAATGAAAAATAAACCCTTCCCCTTAATGCAAGTGACCGAATAAACCCTTCCCCTTAATGCAAGTGACCGAATAAACCCTTCCCCTTAATGCAAGTGACCGAATAAACCCTTCCCCTTAATGCAAGTGACCGAATAAACCCTTCCCCTTAATGCAAGTGACCGAATTCAAATAAACCCTTCCCCTTAATGCAAGTGACCGAATTCAAATATCAAACTTTCTTAGAAGCGAGGAAAAGTGGCTATGTAAATCTGCTGTTAAGTGATGAAGGGTTGGTGGCAAGGATGTTTGTTCTGGCCCCTTTCTCCCTTGTGTTTAGCCCGATTAGTTTTGACATTTTAAGATGTTCGGCCCATTATTTTGGCGATTTTAACACCTATAGCACCATTTCGTTGTCAATTTTAAGACCTATCATGTCAGGTATGGAGTGCGAGTCCTTTACTGAACTGCATCATCTTATTCTCCAGGTAAGGGAAGAGATGGTTGTGGTCAAGGAAGAGGTCTTGGCTCTAAGGGAGGTTAATGTTAAACTTCAGAGGGAAGTGGATTTGATTAAAGACGAAAATCTAGCTTTCAAGCTTAGCCAAGAGGAAATTAAGCCGAGTAAGGAGAAAAGGGAGGAAGTTGATGACAAATTGTATTCATGGCAGGTTGTTAAAAATACGGGTGGGAAAGTCACACTCAAGAAGCAGGATAGTAGAATAGGTATGAGTGTGACAAATACATTCTCTCCTTTGCGAGACGAATGTGAGGGAAAAGATAGTCAGGATAAGGGAGGGTTAGCCGAAGTGCCTGCCGCCGACTCAGCTCCAACCGCTGACGCTGTGCTACCTACCTACCTACCACCACCACCACCACCACCACCACCACCCCCACCACCACCACCACCACCAAGGGAACTTCTGCCACCACCGGGGGTTCTCCAACTGCAGCTGCTGGATCCTCCCGAGGGAAAGGTAAGTCTGTGTCCCGAGAAGGTAAGTCTGTGTCGATTGTGGGCGACTCCATGGTAAGACATTTAGTTAGGGCTACCCGCACTAAACTTAGGAAGGTTGTGTGTCTGCCTGGCCATGGAGTTGGGAGGGTTTTAGAGAAGATGGACCACATCTTGGAAGATAGTGGAGATAACCCCATTATCTGTCTCAGTGCCGGGAGTAACGATGTTGGTAAGGGTAGAAGTGAGGAACTGCTGCAGTAGTATCTGGATGTGTTAGATAAGGTTAGGATGAAGGGAGGGACCCCTGTAGTACATTGTATCCTACCCAGAAGAGGAGTTCCCAAGGAATGGACATCCAGGGCGATTGGTGTCAATTGCCGATTGGAGAAATATTGCAAAGAAAAAGCAATACCATTCATTGATAACTGGGATAGTTTCTATGGGAGAGATGGGATGTACGCAAGGGATTGGGTTCATCTTTCACGGTTAGGGGTTTCCACATTAGCTAGATCTTTAGATAGGGTGGTTGTGGGGTTTTGAACAGAAACATTGAGAGTGTAAAAGAGAGGTTAAATTGAACAATTTTAGCGTCAGGCGAAAGCGATAAGGATATTCAGTCTCATGCTAAAAATGATGACTATATTGCAAATGATAGTAGTGATGGTGCAACGGAAGATGGAAATGTCGTTAGAAATAAAAGTAAATTAGGTATAAAGAAAAGAAGTAAATTGAAAGTATATTACACAAACTGTAGGAGTCTATGTAACAAAATAAACGAACTTAGAGCCCTTGTTAGCAAAGAAAATATAGACATAATAGCGCTAACTGAAACGTGGATTAATAAAGAAACCAGGCATTTTTTAGCAGAATTTGATATACCAGGATATAGTTTGTTTAAATATGACCGAACAAGTAAGAGGGGTGGCGGTATAGCAGTGTTTGTCAGGAGTACATTAAAAAGCTGTATTAAATCAGGTATTAGACTAAATAACGATAATGAAAGTGTTTGGGTAGAGGTTAACGAAGGTAGTGAGACCATAGTTATTGGAGTTATGTATAGACCGCCAAATGTGAGTAGAAATGACGGAACGTCATTATGGGAGGAAATTAAAATGGCATCAAGGTTTAGCAATGTGTGCATTATGGGGGATTTTAATTTTCCGAATATAGATTGGCAGCATCAAATAGGAGACTCTGATTCTGAGGAGTTTATAGAGGTAGTACAAGATAGTTTTTTATTTCAATTCATAGATACGCCGACTAGAGGTAATAATATTCTCGATTTAGTTTTCAGTAACAATGAACATATGGTAAATAATGTAGAGATAGGGGACCACCTAGGAAATAGTGATCACAATTCTGTGTATTTTAATCTTCAATGGAAATGTAATACCAGAGAGAATACAACATTAATACCTGACTTCAGAAAAGCCAATTATGGTGGGTTAAGAAGAGCCCCATTAGTGGACCCTATGGTCAAAAAATTAAGTCGATCCAGGTGTCCAAATGAGTGTACCCCTTCTCAGGCACCTGTCATCTTTAGTCAGGAAGAGACGTCAACCTTGGTAGATACATACGATAATTTTATCAAGTCAGTATTCAATGCGCAAAATAAATACATCCCCAAAAGAAAATTTAGATCAACACAGAACCAACCCAAATGGATGAATAATAGACTATTAGATCTTCTAGGACAAAAGAGAGGAATATATAGACAAATTAGGAAAGGCGAAATTCACCTACTTGCTTACTATCAGAATCTATCAAGACAGGTAAAAAGGGATATTAGGAAAGAAAAAAGAAATTATGAAATTAAGGTTGCCAATGACTCAAAAAATAATCCTAAAGCTTTTTACCAACTATATAAATCCAAGGTTAGAGATGTAATTGGTCCCCTTAAAACTTCATAGGAGAAATGACAGAAAATGATTTAGAAATGTGCAGTACATTAAATAGTCAATTTCTTTCCGTTTTCACTAATGAACATTTGACACAGTTTCCAGAAGTCCGTAAGGTATATAGCGATAGTATAGAAAATAGGTTAAGTACGGTTTATATAAGTAGAAATGATGTGCTTAAGAAAATTGACAGACTGAAACCTCATAAATCGCCTGGTCCTGATGAGGTATATGCTAGAGTATTAAAAGAATGTAGGGATGAGTTAAGTTACCCATTAACATTTCTATTTAACAAGTCATTAGAGACAGGTATAGTTCCAGAAGCTTGGAAGCTTGCAAACGTAGTTCCGATCTTCAAAAAAGGTGACAAATCAATAGCATCCAATTACCGTCCCATTAGTCTTACATCAATCATAGGAAAGCTACTAGAGTCAATTATTGCTAGTAAAATTAGAAACCACTTGGATACATTTAATTTAATAAATTCTTCTCAGCATGGATTCACTCAGGGACGTTCTTGCTTTACTAATTTGCTTAGTTTTTTCTCAGAGGTATATGAAGCAGTAGATAATGACAAGACATATGATATAATATATTTAGATTTCAGTAAAGCTTTCGACAGAGTCCCCCATGAGAGATTGATGAGAAAGGTTGAGGCGCATGGAATAGTTGGGGCGTTGTTGGGATGGATTAGGTCATGGCTAATTGGTAGGAAGCAGAGAGTCAGCATAAATGGTACAAAGTCAGAATGGGGAGCAGTCAAAAGTGGTGTCCCCCAGGGATCTGTATTAGGTCCTCTGTTGTTTGTTATATACATAAATGACCTTGATTTAGGTATAACTAGTAGGATAAGTAAATTTGCAGACGATACCAAAATGGGGAGAACAATTGATTCAGATAGAGATATAGAGTGCCTCCAAAGGGATCTAGATACCTTACACGAATGGTCAGTAAATTGGCAGTTTAACATTGACAAATGCAAGGTATTAAAGATAGGGAAGATGCATACAAATGTTAAATATAAACTAGCTAATATGGAATTAGAAAACTCGAATTGTGAGAAGGATCTAGGTGTGTTTGTTAGCAATGATTTGAAGCCTAGAAAACAGTGTAAAAGCGTTCGAAACAAGGCAAACAGGATTCTCGGGTTCATCTCTAGGAGTGTGAGTAACAGAACTGCTGATGTTATCTAAAAAATTCACTTGTCATTAGTGAGACCCCATATGGATTATGCTGTTCAATTTTGGTGTCCTTATTACAGAATGGACATAGATTCATTGGAGAGAGTACAACGTAGAATGACAAAAATTATCCATAATATTAGAAATCTTCCGTATAAAGAAAGGTTGAAGAAATTAGGCTTACATTCGTTAGAGAGACGCAGAGTTAGAGGAGACATGATAGAGGTATTCAAGTGGGTTAGTGGGATTAATAAAGGGGACATGAAAAATGTACTAAAGCTCAGTGATAGCGAAAGAACTCGTACAAATGGTTTCAAATTAGATAAATTTCGTTTCAAGAAAGATATAGGCAAATATTGGTTTGGTAACAGAGTTGTAGATAGGTGGAATAGGCTACCAAGTGCTATAGTGGCATCAAGAACGATAGGGAGCTTTAAGATACAATTAGATAGGCATATGGACGAGATGGGTTGGGTGTGAGGATGATCTGTCAGGTGTGGCCCAGGTGTGGGGATCTGCAGATCCCCGTTTTTCTGACCTCTGACCGTTTCGGTGAGGTAAGTCCTAATGGTGTTTTTAAGCTGGGCTTATAATTAGGGTTGGGTGTGACAGGGATCTGCCTTGTGTAGGCCAATCGGCTTTCTACAGACTCCCGTTTTCTTATGTTCTTATGTTCTTATGTTCTATCGTGCTATTTAGGTGTCAATTTGTTTTCCTGGTTAGCGATAGCTAGCCTGTAATTATAAAAGGAACCGGACTTTGCCATGGACACTTTTCAATAAAACAAATTACAAATTTGTCTTGAGGGGGGGGGGGGGGTCTAGGGGATGATTTTCTAAGTTTGAGGGAGGTCTAGCGTAGAAAAAAAAACAAAAAACAAAAAAACAGCCACTAGCCCTTTAAGATCAACAGGTTATTGCAATTGGCGCACCTGGACGATAAAAAACTAGTTCTACCTTTGTTCTCAATATTCTACTTTATTATACTCTGTTTATTCGAGCGAGGCTAAAAAATCGGGCCCTTTAACCTTTCATGTAATAAGAGCGGAAACCTGACTATAACCGGTTTCCAGATAGGTAGTCCAGAAATCATGACCCCTAACCTCTGTAACTAAAAAAGGGCGAGAGCATAATTATGGGCTGTAAGTTTTCACATCTAGTCCCTGGTTGACTCTTCCCAAACTATAGAAATATTAGCTCGATTATTCTAGTTGTTTGTGAGTTTTAGAGGTTATTGTTCAAGAGTTTTTACCTACTTGATTGGAACAGTGTATAGTGCAAACTATCCACTACTAAAAGCAAACTATCCACTACTCAGAGTAAACTATCCACTACTCAGAGTAAACTATCCACTACTCAGAGTAAACTATCCACTACTCAGAGTAAACTATCCACTACTAAAAGCAAACTATCCATTACTAATAGCAAACTATCCATTATTCAAAGCAAACTATCCACTACTCAAAGCAAACTATCCACTACTCAAAGCAAACTATCCACCACTCAAAGCAAACTATCCACTACTCAGAGTAAACTATCCACTACTCAGAGTAAACTATCCACTACTCAGAGTAAACTATCCACTAGTAAAAGCAAACTATCCACTACGTTTTACCCACACCTGATTCCCCGGACCATCAAACAGTCAATTAACTACTTGCGAGTTTCAGGCTATAAGGAAGTTGGAGCTGTAAACATCGATATTAAACATAAATGCGTTAATAAAGTAGGTGCCTGCTGGATAATGTATAAAGTAGGTGCCTGCTGGATAATGTATAAAGTAGGTGCCTGCTGGATAATGTATAAAGTAGGTGCCTGCTGGATAATGTATAAAGTAGGTGCCTGCTGGATAATGTATAAAGTATGGTGAATTGGGTTGTATGTATCAATAAATGTACTACAACCGTATTTTAGCTGGCTGTGCTGTTATATATCGATGCCCAACCTCCAACTTCTTTATGAAACTCGCAAGTGGTCAATTACCCAGCGATCAAGTCATCGTAGATTTACTCAAACATCTACCTTCCCCGACAGGATCTCCGCGATAGATGTTATAGTAGACATAATAGACTGAAGCTGCTACCTATCCTTAGTGGCTAGAGTGTTTCATTATAAATACAATACATTGAATCATGAATTGGATTAATGTTCGTGAAACTGGTCTAAACAGGAATATCAGCCATCTGCCTCACTTATATTATTAGGATTTCCTGTTTCCTTGGTGTTTTTCATAGTTATTATGTTGTATCCAACAACCAACTCTACTCCTAAAATCGATTAATGAAATATTACAAACACAGGTATATAATATCATCAGGCTTATAATAGGTATAACAGGTGATTTTGTTTGGTTCGTAGTTAGTTGGCTTTAAGTGGATAGTTGGCTTTAAGTGGATAGGTGGCTTTAAGTGGATAGTTGGCTTTAAGTGGATAGTTTGCTTTAAGTGGATAGTTTGCTTTAAGTGGATAGTTTGCTTTAAGTGGATAGTTTGCTTTAAGTGGATAGTTTGCTTTAAGTGGATAGTTTGCTTTGGATGGATAGATTGCTGTTAATGGATAGTTTGCTTTGAGTAGTGGCTAGTTCCCTCGAGTAGTGTTATTTGGTTTGGTTAGTGCAGGTGTTCTTAAAGTAGTGCCTCAATACCCCCAGGGGGTATCGAAACCGGTTCTTGGGGGTACTCAAAGAGGCATCCTGGAAAATATTAAATTAATAATATCGTGCACTGAATGGTATAACTGGCAACTACGGGTAGGGAGTGACTAGCTGACAACTGAATGAGCACAAATAGTATTGTATACAATAATGTAATGTGGAAAACAATCTGACAGTGAGGAAATATTTTGTGTAAGAATTATACTCTATTCATTTATTTACTGAAAATAAAAATAAAAGAGTCCATAGAATGCAGCTGTTTGTTCATAGCCGTCCTGTTTTCTCTTTTTTACAGGAAATTAAAAGTTAAAAGTCGGGAGTAGTAGGCTAATATTGGAGAGGGGGTATCAGGTTGACTTGGAGGTGAACTTTGGGGTATCGGGGCTGAAAAACTTTAAGAACCACTGGGTTAGTGGATAGTTGGCTTTGAGTGGATAGTTGGCTTTGAGTAGTGGATAGTTAAGAACATAAGAACATAAGAAAATGGGAGTCTGCAGAAAGCTGATTGGCCCAAGCAAGGCAGATCCCTGTCCCACACAACCCCAGTTCAATTACAAAGCCCAATTATAGGCTCAACATTCTAATACCCTGAGGATCATCTTACCAAAACGGTTAGAGATTAACTCAGGATTATGGGGGTCTGCAGAGAGCTGATTGGCCCAACCCGGCTGATCCCCCTTCACACCCAACCCTTCTCGTCCATATTCTTATCCAATATTATCTTAAAGCTCCCTACCGTTTTAGATCCTACTATAGCACTTGGTAGTCCATTCCACCCATCTACAACTCTGTTACCAAACCAATATTTGCCTATATCATTTCTGAAACGAAATTTATCTAATTTGAAACCATTGGTACGAGTTCTTTCGCTATCACTGAGCTTTAGTACATTTGTCATGTCCCCTTTGTTAATCCCACTAACCCACTTGAACACCTCTATCATATCCCCTCTAACTCTGCGTCTCTCTAACGAATGTAAACCTAATTTCTTCAACCTTTCTTCATACGAAAGATTTCTAATATTATGGATCATTTTTTGTCATTCTACGCTGTACTCTCTCCAATGAATCTATGTCCATTCTATAATAAGGACACCAAAATTGGACAGCATAATCCATATGGGGTCTCACTAATGACAAGTAAAGTTTTAAGATAACATCAGCAGTTCTGTTACTCACACTCCTAGAGATGAACCCGAGAATCCTGTTTGCCTTATTACGAACGCTTATACACTGTTTTCTAGGCTTCAAATCATTGCTAACAAACACACCTAGATCTTTCTCGCAGTCTGAATTTTCTAATTCTAAATTAGCTAGTTTATATTTAACATTTGTTTGCATCTTCCCTATCTTTAATACCTTGCATTTGTCAATGTTAAACTTCATCTGCCAATTTACTGACCATTCATGTAAGGTATCTAGATCCCTTTGGAGGCACTCTATATCGCTATCTGAATCAATTGATCTCCCCATTTTAGTATCGTCTGCGAATTTACTTATCCTACTAGTTATACCTAAATCTAGGTCATTTATGTATATAAGAAACAACAGGGGACCTAATACCGATCCCTGGGGGACACCACTTTTGACTGCTCCCCACTCTGACTTGGTACCATTTATGTTGACTCTCTGTTTCCTACCAATTAGCCATGACCTAATCCATCCCAACAACGATCCTCCTATTCCATGTGCCTCAATCTTTCTCATCAATCTCTCATGAGGGACTCTGTCAAAAGCTTTACTGACATCTAAATAAATATCATATGACTTGTCACTATCTACTGCTTCATATACCTCTGAGAAAAAGCTAAGCAAATTAGTAAGGCAAGAACGTCCCTGAGTGAATCCATGCTGAGAAGAATTTATTAAGTTAAATTTGTCTAAGTGGCTTCTAATTGTCCTAGCAATAATAGACTCTAGCAACTTTCCTATGATTGATGTGAGACTAATGGGATGGTAATTGGATGCTATCGATTTATCACCTTTTTTGAAGATCGGAACTACATTTGCAAGCTTCCAAGCTTCTGGAACTAAACCTGTTTCTAAAGACTTGTTAAATAAAAATGCTAATGGGCTACTTAACTAATCTCTGCATTCTTTTAATACTCTAGCATATACTTCATCAGGACTAGGCGATTTTTGAGGTTTCAGTCTGTCAATTTCCTTAAGCACATCATTTCTACTTATACTAACTGTACTTAACATATGTTCTATACTATCACTATATACCATATTGACTTCTGGAATCTGTGTCAAATTTTCATTAGTGAAAACGGAAAGAAACTGACTATTTAATGTACTGCACATTTCTAAATCATTTTCTGTTATTTCTCCTATTGAAGTTTTTAGGGGGCCTATTATATCTCTAACTTTAGATTTATATAGTTGGTAAAAAGCTTTAGGGTTATTTTTTGAGTCACTGGCTATCCTTATTTCATAATTTCTTTTTGCTTTCCTGATTTCCTTTTTGACCTGTCTTGATAGAGTCTGATAGTATATATGTAGATGATTTTCGCCTCTCTTTATTTTTCTATATATTCCTTTCTTTTTTCCTATAAGATCTATTAGCTTATTAGTCATCCATTTTGGTTGGTTCTGCGGCGATCTAAATCTTCTTTTAGGGATATATTTATTTTGAGCATTGTGGAGTGAAGCAATAAACTGGTTATATGTAGGTGGCAAGTTTAACTCTGGCATATCCTGACTTAATTGCTTAACAATAGGGTCCACCCTTAAGTCTCTTCTTAGCCCACCATAATCGGCTTTTCTGAAATCTGGGATAAGTGTCGTATTCTCTTTAGCATTCCCTGTCCATTGTATATTAAAATAAATAGATTTATGATCGCTATTTCCTAGGTGGTCACCAATCTCTACATCATTTATCATATGCTCATTGTTACTGAAAACTAAATCAAGAATATTAATACCTCTAGTCGGCGTATCTATGAATTGAAATAAAAAACTATCTTGTACTACCTCAATAAACTCTATTGAATCGGAGTCGCCTATTTGGTGCTGCCAATCAATGTTCGGAAAATTAAAATCCCCCATAATGCACACATTGCTAAACCTTGATGCTATTTTAATTTCCTCCCATAACGATGTTCCGCCATTTCTACTCATAATATTATTTTTATTAATCTCACCACCACACCCCCAATGAAATTAATTAAAGTATATATGATCCACCGGGATTCGAACCCGGGTTATCACACACATATTTTTGCCATCTTAACCATTACACCACCAGGACGGTTAAAGGTTTATGCACACGCCTACGACTTATTATCCATTCTCGAATACTGGATATTAATCTAATCATGTTCATATTCCCAACCGCACTATGGTAGCCTACTGTTTAAGTGAGAGGAAAGAATATTCATGGGGCACAGATCATATAGACCGGCCTCTCGAAGAAATATAGAATATAGGCGGTCTATATATAACTCCAATAACTATGGTCTCACTACCTTCGTTAACCTCTACCCAAACACTTTCATTATCATTATGTAGTCTAATACCTGATTTAATACAGCTTTTTAATGTACTCCTGACAAACACTGCTATACCCCCGCCCCTCCTACTTGTTCGGTCATATTTAAACAAACTATATCCTGGAATATCAAATTCTGCTAAATAATGCCTAGATTCTGTATTAATCCACGTTTCAGTTAGCGCTACTATGTCTATATTTTCTGTGCTAACGAGTGCTCTAAGTTCGTTCATTTTGTTACATAAACTCCTACAATTTGTATAATATACCCTCAACCTATTACTTTTATTTGCAACTAATTTTCTATTGTTTTTAGCTAACTTATTATTTCCTGTTGAACTACTAGCTCTAGACGGAAATTCTACTCTATCAGTATTCTCATCTTTACTATCAGTTACATGTGTAGTGTTATCGATACTACTATTACACATCACTATATCCGCACTATCTTGACTGATTATTTCTATTTTACTCAATGGTATGTCACATGAAGTACCTGCTCCATATGGAGACAGTATTTTACTTACACACCCAGGTTTTTTTTTTAGTTTGCTTTGAGTGGTGGATAGTTTGCTTTGAGTATTGGGTAGTTTGCTTTGAGTGGATAGTTTGTTTTGAGTGGATAGTTTGCTTTGAGTAGTGGATAGTTTGCTTTGAGTAGTGGATAGTTTGCTTTGAGTGGTGGATAGTTTTCTTTTAGTAGTGGATAGTTTGCTTTGGGTGTTGGATAGATTGCTTTGAGTGGTGGATAGTTTACTTTGAGTAGTGGATAGTTTGCTTTGAGTAGTGGATAGTTTACTTTGAGTAGTGGATAGTTTGCTTTGAGTGGTGGATAGTTTGCTTTGAGTAGTGGATCATTTTCTTTGAGTAGTGGATAGTTTGCTTTGAGTAGTGGATAGTTTGCTTTGAGTAGTGAATAGTTTGCTTTGAGTAGTGGGTAGTTTGCTTTGAGTGGTGGGTAGTTTGCTTTGAGTGGTGGGTAGTTTACTTTGGGTAGTGGATAGTTTGCGTTGAGTGGTGGATAGTTTGCTTTGAGTGGTGGATAGTTTGCTTTGAGTAGTGGATAGTTTGATTTGAATAATGGATAGTTTGCTATTAGTAATGGATAGTTTTCTTTTAGTAGTGGATAGTTTACTCTGAGTAGTGGATAGTTTACTCTGAGTAGTGGATAGTTTGCTTTTAGTAGTGGATAGTTTACTCTGAGTAGTGGATAGTTTACTCTGAGTAGTGGATAGTTTACTCTGAGTAGTGGATAGTTTGCTTTTAGTAGTGGATAGTTTACTCTGAGTAGTGGATAGTTTACTCTGAGTAGTGGATAGTTTACTCTGAGTAGTGGATAGTTTGCTTTTAGTAGTGGATAGTTTACTCTGAGTAGTGGATAGTTTACTCTGAGTAGTGGATAGTTTGCTTTTAGTAGTGGATAGTTTACTCTGAGTAGTGGATAGTTTACTCTGAGTAATGGATAGTTTACTCTGAGTAGTGGATAGTTTGCTTTTAGTAGTGGATAGTTTGCTTTTAGTAGTGGATAGTTTGCACTATACACTGTTCCAATCAAGTAGGTAAAAACTCTTGAACAATAACCTCTAAAACTCACAAACAACTAGAATAATCGAGCTAATATTTCTATCGTTTGGGAAGAGTCAGCCAGGGACTAGATGTGAAAAATTACAGCCCATATGCTCTCGCCCTTTTTTAGTCACAGAGGTTAGGAGTCATGATTTCTGGACTACCTATTTGGAAACAGGTTATAGTGAAGTCTCCGCTCGTATTACATGGCATCGTTTTCTATTATTCCTCCTTCATAGAAAACACAATATTATGGATAGCTAAAATAAATATTATCCTCGCCGTGATTCTGAACAACACTCAACACCCGCACACCCACAACCATTCGCTCATAGAAATATAAACACAACTACTAATGGCCCTATTTTTAAACCTTTCCACGGTCAAAACCTTCGCATAATTGGACAAAACACCTAGAAAAAGACGTTACTTTTAGAAATTACAATGATAATCAATGCACTCTCTTTAAACAACGCTCATTCCCATAGCATTCATTCAGTGTCGGGAAGGCAACACACCTCCCATATGCAAACGAATACGAACCAAACATTTACAATAACATAAAGCCCCTCTCAGCAACAACTTTCTCCAGGGTGTTGGGGCTTGGACTGAAAGGTGAATTCGTAATATCACCAACCCACCAATTAACTCCCAAATAAACCTAATTAATGAAATCAATGAAATTAATGAATACATGTGGTACTCCCAGGATTCGAAACTAGGACACTCACACCGAAATCCAGCCCACTAACCATTATACTTCAATACAGACAAATTTATTGATTGATTATTTTGTTTTAGTTTCCTCCCTAGGCCTCCATCAAGCTTAAAAACACATCCCCCAAGATCCCCCTTTGAGATCAATTTGTAAATGTTCGGTAGAAAAATGTCCAGTCTCGCTAGAACTCGCCAGGAAAAAAATCTATACCTAAATGGCACGAAAGGTCTTAATACTGACGAAGAAATTGGGTGAAAGGTCTTAAAATCGCCAAACTAAGGGGTTAAACTTCATAACATTTCAAAACTAAGGGTCTACAGCACCTATGATGTCCGCTATTGCAGAGAGGGGTTGGAGGCCACGGGGAAGAATATCAGAGACATTTCTTTCACCACAACACCATTTCTACCATAATAAATATCACCCTTAAAATCACCACCAATATCACTACACAATTTAGCAACCACAATTACCACCACAATACAACCACTACCCCCAGAAAATATCACCCTACAAATCGCCACCATTATCAACACCACACATAACAACCACTATCACCACACCACTACAACCACAACAACCACTACCACCAATAAATATCACCACCAAATTTGTTCAACCAATCAAGCAGAACCATTGGACGTGAACAAACATTTTCCCTAGTATTAATCTGACAGCAAACCTTCCATATTTTTTCTATAATATTTTACGTGTATTTATTGTTGAGGGTGAGGATTAATCTTTGTAATATCTTACTTTTTTACCGGGGTGAAATATTATTGGTACAGGTAGTTATTTTTCGCAGTATAATTGATGATACGTACTGTAAGTGACAGGCGTACTCTCACTCTCTCTCTTTCTCTCTCTCTCTCTCTCTCTCTCTCTCTCTCTCTCTCTCTCTCTCTCTCTCTCTCTCTCTGTATGTATATATATAAATATTGTTCTTTCTATATTCCATCTACTCCCTCTCGGGCATAGGCTGAGAGCCTGTACATTCAACCGTTATTGAATAGTGAAACCCGTGAGGTCTCGTTCCAGTCTAGGGGGTGAGACATGTGAAGCACTTTTAGCTGCAACCATCCTCTGCCATCTTGCCTTTATGTATTTATATGTGTGAGCATTAATCTGCTTATGTATGTATTTATGTGTTTGTGTATGTATGTGTGTATATACAGTATGTATGACTGTATGTATGTATGTATGACTGTATGTATGTATGCATGTATGTATGTATGTACGCACGTATGTATGTATTTGTATATATTTATGTATGTGTACAGTGTGTGTGTGTGTGTGGGCATGTGAATAAATCATCAGGAAAGCATTGTGTGATGTATATACTCATCTAGACTCCCTGGAGGTTTGAGCAATCCGGAGTAATTTACTTTTTTACAGGAGAGAGAGAGAGAGAGAGAGAGAGAGAGAGAGAGAGAGAGAGAGAGAGAGAGAGAGAGAGAGGTAGAGAAAGTGAGACAGAGATGTAGAGGGGTGAGAGACGAGTGTTAAGTGTGTGTGTGTGTGTGAGAGAGAGAGAGAGAGAGAGAGAGAGAGAGAGAGAGAGAGAGGGAGAGAGTTAGATATGCTCAAGGAAACACAGCGGGTGGTATGTTCTCTGTGTCAGCTTCTGTGAAAGAATATAATTTTCCATGTGTGTGTGTGTGTGTGTGTGTGTGTGTGTGTGTGTGTGTGTGTGTGTGTGTGTCTGTTTGTCTTTCTGTCTGTCTGTGTGTGTGTGTGTGTGTGTGTCTGTCTGTCTGTGTGTGTGTGTGTGTGTCTGTCTGTGTGTGTGACTGTGTGTGTGTGTGTGTATAATGAACAGAGTGACATGTACACAAAGCTCATTTCGAAGAGAGTGACACTGAACCATTACAAAAACTGGCATTCAATCTAATGCAATACCTATAAAATGAATTAATTAAATGAGGAATGGTGCTAGGAGACAAATACGAAAAAAAAAAAAACATTCAAACATTCAAGTAGATTAATGAAGCAAGTTAAAGTTCGGAGTCAAATACAAATCCCACTCAGGGGTCTTGAGTATAAATGTTGTCTCGGAGGGTTTGCATTGCGTCCCCTTATTAAACTCCAGGCCCCGGGGTAGAAACTAATGGCCTTCTGGCGTCTGGATGTGTTAGGGGCTAGTGGCTGTTTTTTGGTCTATTAATATATTCATTTTGTACTTTCATCGCTAGACCTCCATCAAGCTTAGAAAAACACACCCTAGATCCCCCTTTAAGTTTTGTGTACATTTTCCGGTAGAAAAATGTCCCGGCCGAAGGCCGCTTCCTCTTCAAATTTATGGTTCGCTATCGTTCGCCAGGAAGAAATCGAAACCTAAATGGCACGAAAGGTCTTAAAATTGACAACGAAATGGGGCGCAAGGTGTTAAAATCGCCAAACTAATGAGCCGAACGTCTTATAATCTCAAAACAAATGGGGCTTAACACGAGGGAGAAAGGGGACCAGCAAAATGGCCAGTCTCCCCTTAAGTGGATTGTGGGTTATATTTGTTCGTGTGTAGGAAGAGGAATAGGCTGTCAAATTATGGGACCTAAAGGAAATTATATAATGCAACAGACTTACTGGGCCAAACGAGTTAGTTTTGCATACCTAATTACCTGTCGCTAGTTACCTACTCCGTGTATCCTCTAGCTAATTACCTGTCGCTAGTTACCTACTCCGTGTATCCTCTAGCTAATTACCTGTCACTAGTTACCTACTCCATGTATCCTCTAGCTAATTACCTGTCGCTAGTTACCTACTCCGTGAATCCTCTAGCTAATTACCTGTCGCTAGTTACCTACTCCGTGAATCCTCTAGCTAATTACCTGTCGCTAGTTGCCTACTCCGTGTATCCTCTAGCTAATTACCTGTCGCTAGTTACCTACTCCGTGTATCCTCTAGCTAATTACCTGTCGCTAGTTACCTACTCCGTGTATCCTCTAGCTAATTACCTGTCGCTAGTTACCTACTCCGTGTATCCTCTAGCTAATTACCTGTCGCTAGTTACCTACTCCGTGTATCCTCTAGCTAATTACCTGTCGCTAGTTACCTACTCCGTGTATCCTCTAGCTAATTACCTGTCGCTAGTTACCTACTCCATGTATCCTCTAGCTAATTACCTGTCGCTAGTTACCTACTCCGTGTATCCTCTAGCTAATTACCTGTCGCTAGTTACCTACTCCGTGTATCCTCTAGCTAATTACCTGTCGCTAGTTACCTACTCCGTGTATCCTCTAGCTAATTACCTGTCGCTAGTTACCTACTCCGTGTATCCTCTAGCTAATTACCTGTCGCTAGTTACCTACTCCATGAATCCTCTAGCTAATTACCTGTCGCTAGTTACCTACTCCATGAATCCTCTAGCTAATTACCTGTCGCTAGTTACCTACTCCGTGTATCCTCTAGCTAATTACCTGTCGCTAGTTACCTACTCCGTGAATCCTCTAGCTAATTACCTGTCGCTAGTTGCCTACTCCGTGTATCCTCTAGCTAATTACCTGTCGCTAGTTACCTACTCCGTGTATCCTCTAGCTAATTACCTGTCGCTAGTTACCTACTCCGTGTATCCTCTAGCTAATTACCTGTCGCTAGTTACCTACTCCGTGTATCCTCTAGCTAATTACCTGTCGCTAGTTACCTACTCCGTGTATCCTCTAGCTAATTACCTGTCGCTAGTTACCTACTCCGTGAATCCTCTAGCTAATTACCTGTCGCTAGTTACCTACTCCGTGAATCCTCTAGCTAATTACCTGTCGCTAGTTACCTACTCCATGAATCCTCTAGCTAATTACCTGTCGCTAGTTACCTACTCCGTGTATCCTCTAGCTAATTACCTGTCGCTAGTTACTACTCCGTGTATCCTCTAGCTAATTACCTGTCGCTAGTTACCTACTCCGTGTATCCTCTAGCTAATTACCTGTCGCTAGTTACCTACTCCGTGAATCCTCTAGCTAATTACCTGTCGCTAGTTACCTACTCCGTGAATCCTCTAGCTAATTACCTGTCGCTAGTTACCTACTCCATGAATCCTCTAGCTAATTACCTGTCGCTAGTTACCTACTCCATGAATCCTCTAGCTAATTACCTGTCGCTAGTTACCTACTCCGTGTATCCTCTAGCTAATTACCTGTCGCTAGTTACCTACTCCGTGAATCCTCTAGCTAATTACCTGTCGCTAGTTACCTACTCCGTGTATCCTCTAGCTAATTACCTGTCGCTAGTTACCTACTCCGTGTATCCTCTAGCTAATTACCTGTCGCTAGTTACCTACTCCGTGAATCCTCTAGCTAATTACCTGTCGCTAGTTACCTACTCCGTGAATCCTCTAGCTAATTACCTGTCGCTAGTTACCTACTCCATGAATCCTCTAGCTAATTACCTGTCGCTAGTTACCTACTCCGTGAATCCTCTAGCTAATTACCTGTCGCTAGTTACCTACTCCATGAATCCTCTAGCTAATTACCTGTCGCTAGTTACCTACTCCGTGTATCCTCTAGCTAATGTATAACTAAACCAACAATTGTAAAACTAGACAAGAAACCTTAGCCCCCAGCATCTAGTAATTCAAAAACGGGAAGCAGGCTGTACATTTTCCCACATACTTCCTGGTAGGCTCTTCCTAAATGGTAGAATTAACCCTTTCAAGATCCAATACGCATTTATTTTGTTTTCTGGTAATTATTAGACGATTTTATTGAGATTAGGAAGGGTATATGGAAGTCAGAGGGTTGATTGAGATAGTATTTACCCTTTTAATACCGACAGCTCCTTCCAAAGCTACATAAAATCGTCTAATGATAGCCAACATATACTGCTAAAACGCGTCAGAGCTTCAAGGGGTTAACAACTCTCATCCTTTTTTAGTTATAAGTATGAATAGGAATGAATAGGTATGAATAGGTATGAATAGGAATGAATAGGAATGAATAGGAATGAATAGGAATGAATAGGAATGAATAGGAATGAATAGGAATGAATAGGAATGAATAGGAATGAATAGGAATGAATAGGAATGAATATGTATGAATAGGTATGAATAGGAATGAATAGGAATGAATAGGTATGAATAGGTATGAATAGGTATGAATAGGAATGAATAGGAATTAATAGGTATGAATAGGAATGAATAGGAATTAATAGGTATGAATAGGTATGAATAGGAATTAATAGGTATGAATAGGTATGAATAGGTATGAATGGGAATGAATAGGAATTAATAGGTATGAATAGGAATGAATAGGTATGAATAGGAATGAATAGGAATGAATAGGTATGAATAGGAATGAATAGGTATGCATAGGAATGAATAGGTATGAATAGGAATGAATAGGAATGAATAGGTATGAATAGGAATGAATAGGTATGAATAGGAATGAATAGGAATGAATAGGTATGAATAGGTATGAATAGGAATGAATAGGTATGAATAGGAATGAATAGGAATGAATAGGTATGAAGTATGAATAGGTATGAATATGAATAGGTATGAATAGGAATGAATAGGAATGAATAGGAATGAATAGGTATGAATAGGTATGAATAGGAATGAATAGGTATGAATAGGAATGAATAGGAATGAATAGGTATGAATAGGTATGAATAGGTATGAATAGGAATGAATAGGAATTAATAGGTATGAATAGGTATGAATAGGTATGAATAGGAATGAATAGGAATTAATAGGTATGAATAGGAATGAATAGGAATGAATAGGTATGAATAGGTATGAATAGGTATGAATAGGAATGAATAGGTATGAATAGGTATGAATAGGTATGAATAGGAATGAATAGGAATTAATAGGTATGAATAGGTATGAATAGGAATGAATAGGAATGCATAGGAATGAATAGGTATGAATAGGTATGAATAGGTATGAATAGGTATGAATAGGAATGAATAGGAATGAATAGGTATGAATAGGAATGAATAGGAATGAATAGGTATGAATAGGAATGAATAGGTATGAATAGGAATGAATAGGTATGAATAGGAATGAATAGGTATGAATAGGAATGAATAGGAATGAATAGGAATGAATAGGTATGAATAGGTTGTCATATTGGGTGGGTTTATCTTCAGAAGAGAGTATTACTGGGAGATGGGTTGGGTGTGGAAGGGATTTGCCTTGTGTGGGTCATGACGGCTTTCTGCAGACTAAGCTATAACATAATCAATGGTAAACAAAACAAAATCGTCTTGGTGGTTGAATGGTTAGATTGTTAACAAAATCTGTGTGTGATAACCCAGGTTCGAATCCCGGTGAATCACATATATGTTTTCATTAATTTAATTAGAGGTTATTTGGTGTTGGGGTGAAATTAATAAAATATAGATAAATGTGAGCACCCGCCGTCCTAAACTCCAGCCTAGGAATGACCATAACAATACAACCGTTCATTTTGATTTTCGAGAAATGAAAACAACCTGATTACTGTTCCTTATGGATGCAAACTGGCGATTTAAGGGGAGGTCTCCACTTGAGGGATTTTGTTCTTGACCCCTTTCTCCCTCATGTTTAGCCCCATTGCTTTTGATATTATAAAATGTTTGCCCCATTAGTTTAGCGATGTTAAGAACTTTCACCCCATATTAAGACCTTTCGTGCCATTTAGGTGTCGATTTTTATCCTGGCGAGCGATAGCGAGCCTGTAATTTGAGAGGAACCGGCCTTCGGCCGGGAAATTTTTCAACCGAAAAATGTACAAATTTATCTTGAAAGGGGGTCTAGGGGGTGTAATTTTAAGCTTGATAGAGTTCTAGGGAAGAAACTAAATACCTCCCCTTAAAGGTCAGATATCGATAATAACATTGGTGGCATTAGTGGGGCTTAAAGTCATGATTCGTTTGGGAAGACATGCATAGGTCTTGGTGGATTATTGTTGTGTAAATATCGCTATGTTTTGATAACTGTCTTCGTGGTGCAATGCATAAGTGTGTTGATTTTCGGTGTGAGCGTCCTGGGTTGGAATCCCCGGACTGCCACATGTGTTTGTTAATTTCATAAATCGAGTTTAGGAGTAAAGTTGGTTAGTGGAGAGAACATAATAAGGTATACAAATATTTCGAATACAATGTAAACACAAGGGGATTTGCTATTCCTTTGGTCGTCCGCTTTCCTGATGGTTCCGATCCTTTGCAATTGATGAAATAAGTGAAATTGCACGCTATTGTTTATTTGATTTCGCTGCATATTTCTGGTTCTTCTTTATTTTTAGCGAGAGTTTGAGAGAATTCATTAGAAGTTTGGTCGGTTTCCTGGAATTCATTAGAAGTTTGGTCGGTTTCCTGGAATTCATTAGAAGTTTGGTCGGTTTCCTGGAATTCATTAGAAGTTTGGTCGGTTTCCTGGAATTCATTAGAAGTTTGGTCGGTTTCCTGGAATTCATTAGAAGTTTGGTCGGTTTCCTGGAATTCATTAGAAGTTTGGTCGGTTTCCTGGAATTCATTAGAAGTTTGGTCGGTTTCCTGGAATTCATTAGAAGTTTGGTCGGTTTCCTGGAATTCATTAGAAGTTTGGTCGGTTTCCTGGAATTCATTAGAAGTTTGGTCGGTTTCCTGGAATGGTATTTCTTACTGACGGATCTTTGTCTAATTAATTAACTACTGCTTTCGTTGATGCCCTGTTTTATCCCCCCTAACTCTCCTTCTCATGTTATCTCTCTCTCTCACGTTATATATCTCTCTCTCACGTTATATATCTGTCTCTCTCACGTTATCTCTCTCTCTCACGTTATATATCTCTCTCTCTCACGTTATCTCTCTCTCTCTCTCTCTCACGTTATCTCTCTCTCTCTCTCTCTCTCTCTCTCTCTCTCTCTCACTCTCACTAACACCCCCCACACACACACGCACGCACTAACTCACTCTCTCTCTCTCACTCTCACTAACACCCCCCCCCCCCACACACGCGCACGCATTCACTCTCACTAACACTCCCCACACACACACGCACGCACGCACGCTCTCTCTCTCGCTCTCTCTCTATCGTAAACGTAATCAATTTTCGATTTTCCCTTCTTCCTTCGATTTCTTCTTAATTTTGCCCTCCTTCCTATTTCAAGCCCTCGAGTTTCCGGAGAATCGATTATTGAATATAACTTTTATCTATCATTCCTCATTCATCACAACCCCTCAACCGATAGGAACGTTATTTTGTATCTTCGTTCACCCGTTTTTTGGGGTGAAGGGTATATTTTCTGGTTAATTTTGTTCATAGAATTTATTATATTTTTAGTTTCCTCCCTAGACCTCCATCGATGGTGACCGGACGACTCAACCAGTAGACCATTTCAACCAGTAGCTCTCAACCAGTACCAAATCAACCAATACGGTTAGGTTAGGTTAGGTTAGTACTATATTTTGGCACTGGTTTGGCTGGTCTTGGTTGATTTGGCACTGGTTGAGAGCTACTGGTTGAGATGTCCGGGAACCCCATCAATACTTTAATAATATATTTTTTTAAGTCACTCTCGTACCTTGCTCAGTCGGACGGAACATAAAACCACCTGCTTCATAAACTTGAACCGGGAAAAGTTGTACAGTCAAAGAGAGACAAAAATCCTAGGAATATTAGCGAAGTTTGGAGAGGGTTTTCTAAAAGAAATTCATTTTGGGTGGAGCCCAGAGGTGGTACAAGGGAGGGGCGGGGCTAGAGACGTTGGAGTTAAGGGGAGATTTCCACTTGAGGATTTTTTTTTCTTTACCCCTTTCTCCCTCATGTTTAGCCCAATTGCTTTTGAGGTTTTAAGACGTTTGTCCCATTAGTTTGGCGATTTTAAGAACTTTCAACCCATTTATGTCACTTTTAAGACCTTTCGTCCCATTTAGGTGTCGATTTTTTCCTGGCGAGCGATAGCGAGCCTGTAATTTAAGAGGAACCGGCCTTCGGCCGTGACATTTTTCTACCGAAAAATTTACAAATTTATCTTGAAAGGGGGTCAAAGAGGTGTAATTTCAATGTTGATGCCAGTCTAGGAAACACACTAAAAACCTCCCCTTAAGCGCTTTTTTTCGGTATTTTTTCTGGCAATTGTGGTCTGGCATCTTCTGAATTCAAGCTATATAATTATAATTCAAGCTATATAATTATAATTCAAGCTATATAATTATAATTCAAGCTATATAATTATAATTCAAGCTATATAATTATAATTCAAGCTATATAATTATAATTCAAGCTATATAATTATAATTCATATAATTATAATTCAAGCTATATAATTATAATTCAAGCTATATAATTATAATTCAAGCTATATAATTATAATTCAAGCTATATAATTATAATTCAAGCTATATAATTATAATTCAAGCTATATAATTATAATTCAAGCTATATAATTATAATTCAAGCTATATAATTATTTCAGTTTCGTAAAATCATATATAGTCAATCTAGTTTTGTGTCTACATGTTGTTTAGTCTATATTCCATCTACTCCCTCTCCGACATAGGCTGAGAGCATTTACATTGAACCGTTATACATAGAACGGTGAAGCCCGTGAGGTATTGTTCCACTTTGGGGAGTGAGACATGTGAAGCACTTTCAGCTGCAACCAGCCCCTGCCAGCTTGCCTTCACAGGATGCATGGGGCTTGGTTGCCCACTCACGGCTCGAAGCAGCCCCATCTCTGGAGCTACCTCGCCCTAGTGCTTCACTGTCTCTCTCCCTAGAGAACCTAGAGAACAAAACTTGCTCATCGAAAATTGAAGGAAAAAACGCTCGTGTGACACTGTGTTTAGGATGCATTTAAACCAAGGATTCAACCAGACATGTGCCGTGGTATAATAAATCTCAATCCGTCTTAGTAAGCCTGGGATTCTGACCCTAATCCATTAATCTGTACCAGAGAGAGAGAGAGAGAGAGAGAGAAGGGGTATCATGTTTATCTTTGAATTGTAATACTGAGAGATTGCTTTAGTGTGTGTGTGTGTGTGTGTGTGTGTGTGTGTGTGTGTGTGTGTGTGTGTGTGTCCTCATTGTCTTGTTTTTACCATTAAAAGGTGTTCACGTATTCATGAGCCGTAATTCCTGCACACTCATTTGCATATCTATTGAACCCCAAGCGAGACAATACAATGTTCTGTTATATAACTGCCCTGATGATGTAATGGTTAGAGGAAGCCTAATTTCTTCAACCTTTCTTCATATGAAAAATTTCTAATATTATGGATAATTTGTGTCATTCTAGGTTGTACCCTTGCAAGGAATTTATGTCCATTCTGCAATAGGGACACCAACATTAGACAGCGTAATCCATATGTGGTCTTACTAACGCTAGATAAAGTTTTAAGGTTACGTCTGCTGTTCTATTACTCACACTTCTATATATAAATCCGAGAACTCTATTTGTCTTATTTCGAGCACTAATGCATTGATTTCTAGGTTTCAAATCACAGTTGACGATAACTCTCAAATCTTTTTCAATATAGGAGTTTCTTATATTCACGTTTTCTAATCTATATATCCCTGCATTTTCTATCGATTTCCCAAACTATACTATATTGCATTTATCTACATTGAACTTCATCTGCCAATTTACTGCCCATTCGTGTAGTGTATCTAGATCTCTTTGGAGAGCCTGAATATCATTATCATCATTTATCACTCTTCCTATTTTAGTGTCATCTGCAAATTCACTGATTTTGCTAGTTATTCCTACATCAAGGTCGTTAATTTATATGATGAACAGCGGAGGGCCCAAAACAGATCCTTGTGGGACTCCCCTCTTTACTGTA
>CM064569.1:2650092-2688059 GCA_032716605.1 Paralithodes platypus
CGAAAAGTCTTAAAATTGACAGAAATGGGGCGAAAGTTATTAAAATCGCCAAACTATTGGGGCGAACGTCTTATAATATCAAAAGCAATGGGGCTAACCATGAGGGAGAAAGGGGTCAAGAAAAAAATCCCTCAAGTGGAAATCTCCCCTTAAGAGTTTGATCATCTGGGCTGTGCTTGTGACAGTCTTAAATGACTTTGATTGATTGACATGGATTCATCTATCAAACATGCAACTTTTAGATGATTGTATTCAGCTTAGGAAGGACTTCTACTCATTAGAAGGCTACACACTATCTCAATTAATCCTTTTAGCCACCACAGATCCTTCTTAAACTGCACAAAATCGTCTAAATATAATTAGAATAAAATAAGAAAGACGTGGCCAGTACAGAAGGGGTAAAAGGCGGCCAACTCTACAACTAATCTTTTATTTATAAATTACTTATTTATAAATTATTATTTTACTTAAGCGTTGTTTCCACATAGCGATTTTGATTAGTTGTCTTGTCTTTTTACTGTGTTCGTATAAGTTTTGGTTTGTTTATTTTGCAAGTTTTCCATTATAAAATTAATATAATATAAACTTTGCAAAGGGAAGAATATCAAAGAGAATAATTTACTCGACAAAGTAAAACGAAAAATACGACCAAGCAACAGAATAAACTGGGACATCAAAAGCAAATATCTTCCTCAGAAAAGATGAAGTCTTATTTGCGAATATGTTTGTCGGATGAGAGAAAAATATCCCTGGAGAGAGAGAGAGAGAGAAAGAGAGTGACAGTGAGTGAGTGAGTGAGTGAGTGAGTGTGTGTGCGTGTGTGTGTGTGTGAGTGAGTGAGTGAGAGAGAGAGAGGTGTACGTGCAGGTCTCGTCGAAAAATATGTTATTTCCTCTCGAATTTCTCTGAGTTTGACCCTTTTCAAGATACGATGAAACATTTATTTCCTGTTTTCTGGCTATTATTAGACGATTTTATTGAGATTAGGAAGAGTCTATGGAAGCCAGAGGGTTAATTGAGATAGCCTTTACCCCTTTAATGCCCACAGATCCCTCCTAAGCTGCATGAAATCGTCTAATGATAGCCAGAATGAACTGTCAAAATTCTTCGTGATCCTCAAAGGGTTAAATTTTGTTGGATTTATGTAGTATTAACCCCTTCAGCACCATGACGTCTGTTTACCTTTGATTGTGGCTAAACATGTGATGATTGTATGCAGTTTAAGAAGGATCTATGTGTTACTTAGAAGGTTTATTGAGATCGTGTTTACTCATCGGCGTTATAGAGGTAGATTAATAGCTAAAGAAAATCGTCTAATGGTAACCAGAATATGATGGGAATTACCTAATGGGGGTGAAGGGGTTAACGGGGGGGGGGGATGGGGCGTATTTATTTGCTCATTTATGTATCTTTTTTAATATATTTTTCCCATTACCCACTTTCCTCTGTCCTGTTCCTTCCCATCTAGTTCCCCTCTCCCCCCTCCTCCTCTCCCCTCCCCCTCACCCTCTCCCCACTCCTCCTCTCCCCCCTCCTCCTCTCCCCTCCCCCTCACCCTCCCCTCCTCCTCTGTGAGAAAGAAAAATGTATATCTCTAACTACACAGAACTACCCTAACTGGTGTAAACAAAACAAAATCTCTTTAACTCGAGTTGTCTCAGCGCCTATTCTTGTGCGTCTCTCTCTCTCTCTCTCTCTCTCTCTCTCTCTCTCTCTCTCTCTCTCTCTCTCTCTCTCTCTCTCTCTCTCTCTCTCTCTCCTCTCTCTCTCTCTCTCTCTCTCTCTCTCTCTCTCTCTCTCTCTCTCTCTCTCTCTCTCTCTCTCTCTCTCTCTCTCTCTCTCTCTCTCAACTTATCGCAGTATTGTTTATTATATTTCTAAGTCCATATACTTCTTTTATAATTGCACCGAACACGTTGCCATAGCTGTGTGCGTGTATCTTCGCTTTTCTTTAATGGCTACTTCATTTTAGTTACTCAAATAATTGTACCGACATTTGTTTATGTTCTATCTATCTATCTATCTATATGCTCAGGCCCAATCCCCATTTTGGGGGTAGCCGACTCAAGACAGAGCAAGAACAGGGAAAACACAAAAACAACATAAAACAAAAAATAAACACAGATAAAAAACACAAACTCTCACACATCCAGGTCACCCAGGAGAAGACCCAGAGACCAGGGTTACCAAGGTCGCTCCAGCACTCCCCCGGCCCCTGACCACCCGGAGAGGTTCCGATCTCCCTTACTCCAAATGACCACGTGTTCACTCAACTATTCAGAAGCATTCTCCATTCACTCCTGTCCACCACCACTTCCCCTGCCTGATCTATAGTCATTCCTCTATCATCCAAAGCCTTTCTTACACAGTCTCTCCATCTCAATAATGACCATACCAGCTCAGCACCCTTCAACTATTATGAATTATCCTAGACATTTCTACTATAAATAATGTACTGTTGGCTACATTAATTTGTATACACACCATGTTCTTATATATTTAAGGAAAAAGTATATGATTGAAATAAGAACGCAGTTGCTTACGATGTAGTTAATTCGTATGATCAATTGAGAGTGTTATAGCAAATTATGAATGTATTAATATTAAGTAATTATCATTCTCAGCGTCAATCACCCACAAATTATATTAATGAAAGAATGTGATCCTCCCAGAATTCAAACTCTGGACATCATATACAGAATTTAAACACTCTAACCTTTACACCACCAAGGCAGTTAGAGGTTCAGCACATGGCCACGATAAATATCCAGTTATCAAATACTGGATTTTGGTTTAATCATGCACTGGACTCAATTGCGTTACGAATAGCGTAATGCTTATGTGAGAGGAAAGAACAAAGGTAATCACACTCTTCCTTCTGACGTACACTCGGATACCCTAGTCTCTAGCACACTCGTAAACAGTCGTGGGCCCCTTAGGATTGTCTTTATGCAATTAAATCTATCTGGTTTGATTTTCGGATACATCTTAATCCCTTCTGTACCGGCGACATATGTTCATTATAGTCTGGCTTCTACTAATCTATTTTATTATATTTTATTATATTTTATTATATTTTATTATATTTTATTATATTTTCATTATATTCAGGCTTCTACTAATCTATTTGATTATATTTTATTATATTGTATTATATTTCCATTATATTCTGGCTTCTACTAATAAATTTTATTCAGTTTAGGAAGGATCTCGAGCAGTTATAAGGCTTCGAACTATTTCAGTCAACCCTTTTAACTGCCACAGATCCTTTTTAAGCTACATAAAATTATATTCGTAAATTCGCTTCCAGAGATTAACTTCTACACTTAAGGGGAGGTTTTTAGTTTGTTTCCTACTCCTCCAGCAATCTTAAAATTTCACCGCCTTGACCCCCTTCCAAGATAAATTTGTAAATTTTTCGGTAGAAAAATGTCCCGGCCGAAGGCCGGTTATTCTTAAATTACAGGCTCGCTATCGCTCGCCAGGATAAAATCGACACCTAAATGCCACGAAAGGTCTTAAAATTGACAGAATGGGGCGGAAATTTTTAAAATCACCAAACTAATGGGGCAATCGTCTTAAAATCTCAAAAGCAATAGGGCTAGACATGAGGGAGAAAGGGGTCAAGAAAAAAGTCCCTCAAGTGGATATCTCCCCTTAAGCCGGACTCACACGAGCCCTTTTTCGAGCAATTTGTACGGGCAATTATGGTCTGGAAGCTTCCCAAAATTACACTCTATCATAATTCAGGCGCCTAACATAATCTACCTTCAGTCTACTTACCGATACCAGTGCGAAAAGTCCCGAAATAATACGAGAATGAACTTGCTCACAACAAATTGACGGAAAAAGGGCTCGTGTGACAGCGGCTTTAGAAATAGGTGAGGTCCACGCATGTTTATGAGTCACTGTACAATGGTTAATGAGACGCATGGTTTAATTACATGCGGCTGAGAAATTTATGGATGCGATTTATGTAGCCAAAAACCAATGTAAAATATAAATAACGGTGAAAGTGTTATGAGTGGTGTGGCCGTTTGTTATTAGTGGTACTTAGTGTAGAGATCGGCCAACCTCCGCCATCTTGGTGACACTGGTGATACTTTCCTCTGTTTAAATTCAATCTTTCTCCATACCCATGAAATATGTGTAAGTATACTGGTACAGGATATGTAGTTTGATCTTTGAATATATATTGTGCATGATAAATTAAATAAAAAGATAAAATAATAATAATAATAATATATATACTGTATATACTGTATATATATATATATATATATATATATATATATATATATATATATATACAGTATATATATATATATTTATATACAGAGAGAGAGAGAGAGAGAGAGAGAGAGAGAGAGAGAGCGGAAGTAAGTAATCATGCATAATCTAATGTCAACCAAATATCACTGAACGTATAAGTTAGCTATTTATCATGTTCAAGGATAAATCACTTACTGAAAAGATTATGCCATAGTATACGACAACCTGACCATATGATTGACGCACTGAGTATTTGAACTTTTAAAATATTCGTATTGATACAATTTCTGTCGCGTTTAAACTTTGTTGATGCCTTGCGGTGCCTAACTTCTCTTGCTGTCTACGCTTTAAACCTATTTTGAAATTGTACACTCTCAAAATTTGCATCAAATCGCGGTGTGCAGAAATATCAAGGAGTTTTGAAGTGTGACGTTTGCTTCTAGATAAATTTGTAAATGTTTCTCGGTTCCTCCTATACTACACAGGCTCTCTATCGCTGGGCAGGAAAAAATCGACACCTAAATGGCACGAAAGGTCTACAAATTGACAAAGAAATGGGGCGAAAAGTCTTAAAATCGCCAAACTAATGGTCCGCACGTCTTAAAATCGTAAAACTAATGGGGCTAAACAATGAGGAAGGGGGGCGGGGGGGGGGGGGGGGGGGCAGAAAATCCAACCATCTCCCCATCAAGGGCCTCCGGTGGGGGGGGGGGGGGGGGGGGGCAGGGGGGGGCAGGAACCTAAGTTGGGTTATTATGGGAAACTTACACCAAAATAAAAAAAAGTAACTTAGTCAAAGTAAAATTTCCGAACTTGAGGTAATATCCTTTGAGATCACGTGACCCGCATGACTTTCCTACCCAGGAAATAATGTATAAGAATTTGGTATTATTTAATTTATATTGTATTGTGTATTTTGTAATATTAACTTTATATTGTATTATGTATTTTGTATTATTAACTTTATATTGTATTATGATTATATACAATTTAGTATTTAATTAACCCTATCAAGATCCGAGAGCGCATTTCTGTTCTGTTTGCTGGTTTTTATTAGACGATTTTATTAATATAGTGTTTGGGGTTGGCCTGCGTATCACATTGGGAGACTGTAGGTTTAGCTGGTAAAATAACTCGTGTCTCCGCTACCATTACGTTTGACTCGCTGTGTGCTGCATTAATGTCTGTCAGATGTTGAATAGGGTGTGTAAAGATAGGACCATGTTTGTATATATCACTCGAAACGATGAATTAATGCTTAGATAGTGCTTATACCAATTATTGATCGAAATATACTTGGTGCCGCGCCATCATTACTATGGCCGAATGTACCCATCGAGCAGGCCAGTTCCCAGGGGAGGCCACATAGGGATTTGATAAGGAGATGCTGGAACTCCTATTTCATTTGTCTGGCTTTCCCCACTGTTTCTATTTGTGCCTCACCTACACCGAGAGTAATCCAGCTAACTCTCAAAAACACCTCCTCCTCCTATTCACTTCACTATACTTAGCAAGCACATCACATTTCTATCCAACAGCCTAAATTACCGCTAACACACCTCAATTTTGGCTTTCTGTCCCTCTTTCAACCTTGAGGAGGACACTTGTTGCAGGTGCCTTTGCATTTTGTCTCCTTCAATCACCTTCAAACGTCCCTTGATTTTGGCCCTGTCAGTCTTTCAACTCTGGGGGAGAGACTCGCTACAGGCAGTTCTGCCTTTTGTCTCCCTCACTTACATAGACATAGGAAAAACAAACATACAAACAAACAAGCTAAAGAGGATTGTATTGGGCAAGGGTAAACTTGCCCAATAGGTGGTTTTGATATTGGTGGGGTTATCTGGAGGGAACTGAGTTATACTGAAGGGTTTACTTTGTCAGACCAAGGGAGGATTCTGCGATTCTCAGAAATATGTTTGAACAGAAATATAAGGGCTTACCGGGAATAGGTGGGGGGGGGGGGGTGTGAGTGGGGGTAGGGGGGGGGTACTAAACATATGATAGGAGGGTGCACAGGCCAGCCATGGTGATGACTCTTAACCTCTGTAATAAAAAAAGGACTGGAGTAATCGAGCTAGCTCATATTTTCTACCATTTGGGAAGAGACAGCCAGGGAACAAGTGTGGACATGTACAGCCCATTTGCTCTAGCCCCTTTTTGAGCTAACAGAGGAGAGAAGTTACGATGTTTGGCCTACTTACAGTGAACAGGGTATCGAGTAGCATGCCATTTAGGTGACAATAGTAAAATGTATAGACATTGAAATAATAATACTGCTTAAGATTATTATTGTAAACAACTGGATGAATGACCAACCTATAATAACAACGCTTTAACCCCTTCACTACCATCTCGTAATTGTCATCATATTCAGATTATCATTAGACGATTCCCTATGGTTTATAATCTACCTCTATGACTCAAATGGGTAAATACGAACTCAATAAACCCTCTGAATAACATAGGTCCTTCTGAAACTGCATCTAGTCGTCTGAATTTAGCCAGCATGAAAGGTAAAAAGACGTCATGGTGCTGTATGGGTTAAATAAAACACTTAAATAAATATACTAAGGAAAAATGTATTAACGGAATAAACTAGTACTCAGCCCATATAAAATAATAGCTTTCTTTAGAAAAATATATACGACAAATTGGGCCATAGTTCTGAAAGTACCAACTCTTTATACATATATTTCGCCCAGAAAAAAGTGGGCCACTTGTCCTGCCAACACAAGTGACCCAGGGAGGTACCGAACCCTGGTAAGCCAATATATGGAAAGGTTTTGATATGATTTGTATTGTATATATACATACTTTAGATAGATAGATAGATAGATAGATAGATAGATATAGATAGATAGATAGGTATATAGATAGATATACTTTATTCTGGTTTTCATTAGATGATTTTAGGCAAGTTAAGACAACTGTAAAAGTACATATCCGATCTGTTCCCCAACAGTTCTCTACTCCACATGGCTTACTCCTTTGGCAGCGAAAAGTACGAGATGACGTTAGAAGGAATATGAAAAGCTAAACGGAAGAATATCACAACTTCTCGTCTCCCTATCTCGGATTTTTTTTTGTAGTCAATGTGTAAACTGTATAAATTATGATCACTACAAAATAATCTTGTATTTACGTGTATATGATTAAGCGAATGTGTTTAGGTTGCTCCCTAGACCTCCATCAAGCTTAACATAATAACCCCGGGACCCCCCCTTCGAGATAAATTTGTACATTTTTCGGTAGAAAAATTTCCCGGCCGAAGGCCGGTTCCTCCTAAATTACAGGCTCGCTATCGCTCGCCAGGAAATGATCGACGCCTAAATGGAACGAAATGTCTTAACATTGACAGAAATAGAGCGAAAGGTATTAACATCGCCAAACTAATGGGGCAAACGTCTCATAATCATATAACTAATGGGGATAAACATGAGGAAGAAGGGGGATCCTGAAAAAAACGTAAGTAAAAATCTCCCCTCAAAGAGCACTGTATCATGCCTTTGTCTTGTGGATAATGATAAGCTAGGTTTCAATTACATGTCACCAGGTTCGCAGTTACATATAATTTACCGCGCTTCCTGGAATCGAACGGACACATTCCAATTATCCCGTATACCGCTGAGCCACATGCGAGATCGCCATATTTCCTACGGTGACCGGTCAACTCAACCAGTAGACCATTTCAACCAGCAGCTCTCAACCAGTACCAAATCAACCAATATGGTTAGGTTAGGTTAGGTTAGGTTAGGTTAGGTTAGGTTAGGTTAGTACTATATTTTGGCATTGGTTTGGTTGATTTGGCACTGGTTGAGAGCTACTGGTTGAAATGGTCCACTGGTTGAGATGACATGGAACTATTTCCTACATTCATAAATAAGCTTATTAACCCTTTTAGTACCAGTGACGGGTGTTCTATTGTATTTTAGCTATATTTAGACGGCATTCTGCAGCTTGGGAAGGATCTGTGGTAGTTAAAACGGTTGGTTGAGATAGTTTGAAGCCTTATTATTGCTAGAGGTCCTTCCTAGGCTGAATAATGTCGTCTAATAGTTGCCAGAATATGTTGAAAAGGACGTCCCTGGTACATAATGGGTTAAGGGGAGGTTTTTAGTGTGTTTCCTAGACTTGCATCAAAATTGAAATTACACCTCTTTGACCCCCTTTCAAGATAAATTTGTACATTTTTCGGTAGAAAAATGTCACCGGTTCCTCTTAAATTACAGGATCGCTATCGCTCGCCAGGAAAAATTTGATACCTAAATGGGACGAAAGGTCTTAAAAGTGACATAAATGGGTTGAAAGTTCTTAAAATCGCCAAACTAATGGGGCACACGTCTTAAAACCTCAAAAGCAATTGGGCTAAACATGAGGGAGAAAGGGGTCAAGAAAAAAATCCCTCAAGTGGAAATCTCCCCTTAATCCCTGTAACCCACTGCTTCATAAATCCATTTAGGACGATTTTTTTTTTTTTTTTTTTTTTTTTTTTTTTTTTTTTAATAATCAGTAGCTTTGAGACTCTTACGAAATGCAGTGTCACACGAGCGCTGTTTACGGCAATGTTATGAGGCAATAATTGTGGTCTGGCATCTTCTTAGGTAAAGTTATATATTAGTTCAGTCTCTTATTAAGGGGAGGTTTTTAGTGTGTTCCCTAGACTTCCATCAATCTTAAAATTACACCTCCCTAGACCCCCTTTCAAGATAAATGTGTACATTTTTCGGTAGAAAAATGTCCAGGCCGAAGGCCGATTCCTCTTAAATTACAGGCTCGCTATCGCTCGCCAGGATAAAATCGACACCTAAATTGCACGAAAGGTCTTAAAAGTGACATAAATGGGGCAAAAGTTCTTAAAATCGCCAAACTAATGTGGCGAACGTCTTAAAATCTCAAAAGCAATGAGGCTAAACATGAGGGAGAAAGGGGTAAATAAAAAAATCCCTCAAGTGGAAATCTCCCCTTAAGTGTAAACCCCCCATCACACAAGGTCATATCTTCAAGTTATTTTAACACTCACTATACTTTTAATATTATTCATCAGAACTTGTTTCATAAGCGGCTTGGAAAAACACTAGGGAATGTGGCAGCTGTTGGAGAGAGAGAGAGAGAGAGAGAGAGAGAGAGAGAGAGAGAGAGAGAGAGAGAGAGAGAGAGAGAGAGAGAGAGAGAGACAGAGAGAGAGAGCGCGTGAGCGAATGCTAGAGCAAGGCGGGTTTCTTGAGTTTCGTGTGTGTATTTGTGTGTGTGTGTGTGTGTGTGTGTGTGTGTGTGTGTGTGTGTGTGTGTGTGTGTGTGTGTGTGTGTGTGTTATGTGATGATCTATTAATAACGACATGAAGGCCTAGCAGCGATATTAGCTCTTAAAAATATCGAACCACTTGAGAAATTAATTGGCTTAAAGAGGAGCAAAACGAGAAGGAGGAAGGAAAAGATGGAAAATAGAAGAGGAGGAGGAAGAGGAAAGAGAGAAGAAGATAGGAAGGAATTGGTAGATAAAAGAAAGGTAAGAAGATGCCTGGAGAAGAGAAACAGGAGAAATTATGAAAAAAAATAAAAATAAAAAATAAAAATACACATACATATTTACATCAAAATACATATTGGCCACTCACACATAGTACGGTCGCGTTAATAAGTCATGTTCCAGCTGTCATTACGTTTGGCTTGCTCTGTGTTGTACTAATGTCTGTCAGATGTATTCAACAATAGTCATTTATCTCAACACACTAACTTAATGGAGGGATAGACAGAAGGATGAGGAAGTACGAGAGAGGTGTGGTGTGGATGTAGATGTGCTGGGAAGTGTGAAAAGGAACACCTTGAGATGGTTTGGCCATGTGGAACGTATGGGAAGCGAGAGAATGACAATATGAATGGAGTGGTATGAATGAAGGAGTGAGTCAATATGAATGAAGTGTTGAGTGGTATGAATGAAGGAGTGAGTCAATATGAATGAAATGTTATGAATGAAGGAGTGAGTCAATATGAATGGAGTGGTATGAATGAAGCAGTGAGTCAATAAAGGCCAGACGTGGTGGTGCGGTATGAATGAAGTAGTGAGGCGGGGGGCAGGAATTTGTAAACAGGGTACACAGACTTATATAAGGAACATGGTACTAGCTTCTTTACAGTAGTCGCCATGTTGGGTACAGTTGGCCAAATAAGTCGTGTCGCCGCTGTCATTAAGTTTTGCTCTCTGTATGCTGTATTAATGTCTGTCAGATGTTGAATACGGTGTGTATAGATAGGAACATGTTTGTATGTCTCACTCGAAACGATGAATTAATGCTTAGATAGTGCTGATGCCAACTATTGCTCGAAATATACTTGGTGCCGCGACATCACTTATTTAGCCGACTGTACCCTGAATTGTGACCTACTGGGAATACCATGCAGTGAATATCTATCATTATTTAGCACAATTGGTAGAACTCTGAACTACACATCAGAGAACTGGATTTAAAGTCCACTCGAAAATACGTTTAATGATCTAATTTATTAATTTCACTCCTCACACCAAACACCTCCCAATGAAATTAATGAAAGCTTGTGATCCACCGGGATTCGAACCTGGGTTACCACACACATATCTTAAACACTCTAACCATTACACCACCAAGACAGTTATACGTACAGCACATGACTACGATAAATGTGTATTTTCAGCTCATGAGGCTGCCATTCTTTAATAAACCGTTTATTATTATTATTATTATTATTATTAATATCCATTTGTCGAATACTGGACATTAATCAAATCATGTACTACACCCAACTACACTATGAATAGCCTAATGGTTAAGGGGAGGTTTTTAGTGAGTTTCCTAGACTTCCATCAAGCTTGAAATTACACCCCGTTGACCCCTTTTCAAGATAAATGTGTACATTTTTCGGTAGAAAAATTTCCAGGCCGAAGGCCGGTTCCTCTTAAATTACAGGCTCGCTATCGCTCGCCAGGAAAAAATCGACACGAAAGGTCTTAAAAGCTAAATAAATGGGGCGAAAGTTCTTAAAATCGCCAACCTAATGGGGCGAACGTCTTAAGATCTCGAAAGCAATGGGGCTAAACATGAGGGAGAAAGGGGTAAAGAAAACAATCCCTCAAGTGGAAATCTCCCCTTAAGTGAGAGGATAGAATATTCATGGGGCACAGATCACTTAGGACCGACCTCGCTCTGAAATATTCCTGAACCTATTTGAATAATCTACACCTAAGTGAAAGCTATTGGTCCTGATATAGGCAACCTAACTGGATCCTACACTCCAATGTTTCTATGCAATTATAGAAAGGATTGTCCACGCTAGACATTAATCATAGCGACAAATGTAAACTTATCTGGATTGATAAGGAGATTATTTTAGTGCACAACATCTTCAGACAATATTATAAGACAACATCTTCAGACAATATTATAAGACAACATCTTCAGACAATATTATAAGACAACATCTTCAGACAATATTATAAGACAACATCTTCAGACAATATTATAAGACAAGATTGTGAGTAATTTGTATCGCTCCAATGAAAAATGGGTTCATAATGTTTTGTTAGTTGTCGAAATGTTTTCCTTACCATCATTATTAGTTCTTGCCATGTACAGTTGGTCACTTAAGTTCTGTTCCTTCTTGTGATCTTATGCATGCAACTAAGATTCGTATGCATGACATGCGAGTGCGATTTCTTTTAATTATCTGTTGAATATTCAGATGAGTCAACCGCTACATATGAAACTATACTCGTAATTCAATTATGCGCATTATATTTCCATGTAGTGTATAAGATTACGTAGAGAAACAGAACTTGTGTGGACAACTGTACATTATTGTTCCTGAAACTCACACAAATATCGCAAGGCCAATCATGATACGACTTATGGGTGTGGAACTATTCGAAACAATATCACTTTCAGGCAACCCACAACTTAACATGATGTAGTTTTATGCAGTTCTTAACGTCGTGCACTTGTCTTGATTGAAAGTGCTTGGGTATCCCTCTAGTTACAGGAACTTAACCCCTTCAGACTCATATGACGCAGAGGTTGCCAGATTAGCAATAAGAAATAGAGTTCTCTCTCACTCTTATAATTACCTCTCCAAAATTAGTTTTCTGCCCACAGCTAACTCAAAGACAACTGCAGAGGTTGAAGTAACTAAACTAAAGGTTTCTAAATACCCCTGATGGTAACAAAGGCTTTAAAGTATCCCCAATAGGCTCAACACAGCTAACTCAAAGACAACTGCAGAGGTTGAAGTAACTAAACTAAAGGTTTCTAAATACCCCTGATGGTAACAAAGGCTTTAAAGTATCCCTAATAAGCTAAAAATCGCGTCATATGTCGGAGAGGGTTAACTGGATATTTGTCACAAATCGCTAGCCCGAGCTGCCCAAACTCTTGCCGTCCACCAATGGGATCGAACTGCCGATCCTTCGATCAGTAGTCAAACGCACTACCGATCATGTCCCTGCCCCTGGTTTAACTTTATACATGACTAATAATCCAAAAATACAATAAGTATAATGCTATCATAATATACTAAGAAGCAAACCAAATATATAGTCTATACTTAGCATGGCCTCTTATAGTCTATACTTAGCATGGTCTCCTATACGATAATGTAACCGTAACATACTATAGATAGCGCCAACGAACTTGACAATCATATTGATCCCTGACCTCTCTGTAACTCAAAAGGTCCTAGAGCAAACTGGCTGTATATATCCATACCTATTTCCTGGTGGACTCTTCCCAAATAATAGAAACGTCAGCCCGATAGCTTTAATTAATTTCGAGTTATAAGAAGTTAAGGGGTCAATATTAGTGTCAAGTTTGTTGGCGCTACCTACAGTATACTCACTATTGAAGGCTGCAAGTCAACAATTACTGGTCCAGGCTGCAACCTCCCCCAGCCACAGATCAGCGCCTTCCATTATTCAAGGGGTAATCAACGGGGCACACATTTTTTGGTTTGCTATCCTCGCTTCTCTGTAGGTCGAGTCTGTTGGTCGAAGAGTCTTAATGGTCTTTTTTATTAGTCCCTCTTCGGGTTAGTCTGTTTGTCTGTGGAGTAAGTGGTAGTGTTTGAAAGCCGTTTGCGCAGGAGGCCCGCGATCGATCCCCCATTGTGCTGGTTATTATTTGACGCTCACCCCCATGGCCTCCTAACCTCTTTCTGCAATGGCGGACACTATAGGTGCGGTAGACCAGTGTAGCATTTATAATGCAAATGCTACCACCTGATCAGCATGGTTGAGCTGATTAAACTGGTTACAGACTACATTCACAACCACAGTCATTCCAACAATATAATCAAGTAACACCCAGTTCTTAACATTAATACCCCATTACAAACCCCAATGCACTAGAATAAACTAATGAAAGTATATGGTCCTCCCGGGATTCGAAGTCGGGACACCACACCCAGAACATAAGCATCTAAACCATTACACCACCAACACAGTTAATTATTAAAAGTTCATCCATTTTGCTTGATTTGGTATTTCTTTCTATAACTTCCTGCCTCTCCCCTAATCTCTCTTTAGCCTTCTGTTTCAATAGGTAACTGCTTGTACGGTCGCGCTAATAAGTCATGTCTCGGCTGTCATTACGTTTGGCTTGTTCTGTCCTATATTAATGTCTGTCAGATGTTGAGTAGTATGGGTAAGTGTAGGAACATGTTTGTATACTTTACTCGATATGAAGAAATGAAGCTTAAATATTATTGATACCAATTGTTCTGAGCTTTCCGCACCATTTTATAGATTTCATTATCACCTTGGTGATCCCTGGTCTCTGGGTCTTCTCCTGGGCGACCTAGATGTGTGTGAATTAGTGTTTTGTTTTTGTGTGTTCATTATTATATTTTTAATTTGCTGTTGTCCCTGTTCGGGCTCTGTCTCAAGTCGGGCACCCCCGGCTTTAAAAAAAAAAAAAAAAAGGAGAGAGAGAGAGAGAGAGAGAGAGAGAGAGAGAGAGAGAGAGATAATAAGTGGGGAATATGCCTGAGTAAATATATAGGTAGATTATCACGCATTAAGAATCTGCAATCATGATCTCCCCGTTGCCTGTATACCTCGCGTGAGACCAATTAGCCTGGTCATTAAGGAGGGGTAATTAATGACCCCGTAATTAGGACTTCATTAAGGGGGGATGGTTTGTTCTTTGGTCGACTTTTTTTTGTTTCATTTATGTATTATGTATTTTAGTGTCTTCCCTAGACCACCATCAAGCTTGAAATAACATCCACTAGACCCTCTTTTGAGATAAATGTGTACATTTTTCGGTTTAGGCCTGGTTCCTCCTATAATTACAGGCTTGCTATCGCTCGCCAGGAAAAAATCGAAACCTAAATGACACGAACAGTCATAATATTGACACAGACAAGGGGAAACAGATCTTAAAATGGTCAAACTACTTTAAATCCGACATATAATGGAACTTAGCACGAGGGAGAAGGGGGACCAGAAAAACGACCCTCCCATCTTAATCCGACTGTACTCTTGATCCGCTACACGACAATAATTAGGGTAGGAAGGGTAGAGACTATCTCAATTAATCCTCTGACTTCCATGTACCCTTCCTTAACTGTATTACAACAACAAATAAAAATAAAATAAAATAAGAAATAAAATACAAACAAATAATATATATATATATATACAGTATATATATACTGTATATATATATATATATATATATATATATATATATATATATATATTTTTTTTTTTTTTTTTTGCAAGTTCTACATTATAATACCTTTCTCCTACCCTTTTTATTTATCAGTGTGTGGCGTTTGGAAGTCCTCCCATCCCACTCTCTCATATTAATCTGTGCAATACATCCCCTTCCCAACCCTTTCATTATCCAGCAATTAAGATCAGACTGCTGCTATCTACCCTGGCTATTTGTTCTAATCGCCTCCATCACAATTCCTCAACCAATTACCTCGTTATATTGTGTTCGTCTCTTTTAAGTCTTTAAGTCGGCAATGTATGTACGGTCGCTGCAACAACTCCCTTCTCCCTCATGTTTATCCTTTGTTTATTTACTTACTTTATTTATATTTTATTGTTTTGTTATTTTGTTGGCAACACTGATTTTCTATTAATGAATGTTCTCTATTTTATCTACACTGATTTCTCCATCCCCTAGGTACTACATCAGGGGCACCTACCTGACTCTGACTCTATTCTATGTTGTGTGTGTTGTGTGTCTCTATGGTTGGTTGACTCTGACTCTATTCTATGTTGTGTGTGTTGTGTGTCTCTATGGTTGGTTGACTCTGACTCTATTATATGTTGTGTTGTGTGTCTCTATGGTTGGTTGACTCTGACTCTATTCTATGTTGTGTTGTGTTGTGTGTCTCTATGGTTGACTGTATTAGAGCCATTTCACGGTACTGCACACGCCTGTCTCTCTCTTGACGTGTGTGTGTGTGTGTGTGTGTGTGTGTGTGTGTGTGTGTGTGTGTGTGTGTTGTTTTAATTACAGTACTGGTATTTTTAGTTTCTGCACATTTATATTCTCTCTCTCTCTCTCTCTCTCTCTCTCTCTCTCTCTCTCTCTCTCTCTCTTCTCTCTCTCTCCCCTCTCTCTCTCTTCTCTCTCTCTCTCTCTCTCTCTCTCTCTCTCTCTCTCTCTCTCTCTCTCTCTCTCTCTCTCTCTCTCTCTCTCTCTCTCTCTCTCTCTCTCCATTACTCCCCCGATTAACTTAACATAATAAAATACATCATCACACTATTAACATAATGATGTATATATCCAACATCAATATATGAACACTTTATTATTTCGTATACCCCTTTCGTTCCAGGTGCTGCTTTCCAACTTGACATCATCTGCTAATGAGTAAGTACATTTCGCCAGGCATTTTGAAACCAACGTCCCTTGAATTTAGCTCTGTCGCTCTTTTGGCTTCTACACTCGTTACAAGCAATCTGCCTTTTGTCTCCCTCATACACATATAAACAAAAGTGCTCATTATGGGTATAGAAACATTTGAACGTAAAGAGAGGAAACTATCACCAGTGGCACCAAGATGGCGGAGGTTGGCCGATCTCTGTTACTATAGGGTCTCTAGCCTCCTCTCCCCCCACCCCTCAACACATACACACACACACATACACCCACCCACCCACACACACACATACAAACCAACACACACACAAACAAACACACTCAAACAAACACATTCAAACAAACACACACCCACAAGCACACCCACACCCACACCCACACATACACCCACACCCACACATACACCCACACCCACACATACACCCACACCCACACATACACCCACACCCACACATACACCCACACCCACACATACACCCACACCCACACCACACGTATCCACCCACACCCACACATACACCCCACACCCACACATACACCCACACCCACACATACACCCACACCCACACACATACACACCCACACCCACCACATACACCACACCCACCACATACACACCCACCACATACACACACCCACACCCACCACATACACACCCACCACATACACACACTTACCCACACATACACCCACAACCCACACAATACCCACACCACACATACACCCACACCCACCACACATACACCCACAGCCACACATACACCCACACCCACACATTACACCCACACCCAACCCATACACCCACACCCCACACTCCACCCACACACACACCCACACCCACACACACATCACCGCACACCGCACACCCACACCCACACCCACACTACACCCACACCCACACATACACCCACACATACACCCACACCCACACCCACACACACATACACCCACACCTACACCTACGCCCACACATACATTCACACCCACACCCACACATTCACCCACACCCACGCCCAAACCCACACCCACACATACACCCACACATACACCCACACCCACACATACACCCAAACCCACACCCACACACACACCCACACCCACACATACACCCACACCCACACATACACCCACACCCACACATACACCCACACCCACACATACACCCACACCCACACATACACCCACACCCACACACACACCCACCCACACATACACCCACACATACACCCACACCCACACACACATACACCCACACATACACCCACACCCACACATACACCCACACCCACACATACACCCACACCCACACATACACCCACACCCACACATACACCCACACATACACCCACACCCACACATACACCCACACCCACACATACACCCACACCCACACATACACCCACACCCACACACACATACACCCACACCCACACATACACCCACACATACACCCACACCCCCAAATACACCCACACCACACATACACCTACACCCACACATACGCCCACGCCCACACATACACGCACACATACACCCACACCCACACATACACCCACACCCACACATACACCCACACCCACACATACACCCACACCCACACATACACCCCCACACACATACAGGTATTATGGGGCTCTGTATAATAGTGTATTGATTGTATTGATAGCCGACAGTTTATGGCTTCCTGGCATTACCGCAAGGTCATATTTGGATTCTACTCTCTCTCTCTCTCTCACTCTCTCTCTCACTTACACACACTCACACACACACGCACACGCATACACACACTCACACACACGCACACGCATACACACACTCCCTCTCACTCACTCTCTCTCTCTCTCTCTCACTTACACACATTCACACTCACACACACGCATACACGCACACGCATACACACACTCCCTCTCACTCACACACACACACACACTCTCTCTCTCTCTCTCTCTCTCTCCAATTTCCCCTTTTTAGATTGGATCTGTCATAGTCTCACCACTTTCCCATTCCGTTTGTTCCAACATTCCGTGTATCTATAAAGATAGGTTAATTTTCTCACATCAACTTTGCATGCAATTGTTTTCAACTTGCAATCTTGTCCTCTATCTAGTTTTTCCCTCATGTTTTACTTTCTAGTAAAATAATGAAATAGATCTAGCCTACAAACCTAATTAAATAGCGGTTAATTAAATTGAATAGCGGTTAATTAAATTGAATAGCGGTTAATTAAATTGAATAGCGGTTAATTAAATTGTTAGGCCCTACATACTATTACAACTAAACATAAAATAACAAACTAAAGAAACACAAACACAAAAGCTGCTTAAGGAATATTAACTTAAAAAATAAATAAAAACTTGCCAGAAACTAGGGCCCAAAAAATGGCCCCTCTAAAAACTCCCTTGCAAAAATGGGTCTGGTTCATTAGCCTGTTAAGCTGACCACCCTTCCTGGGTCTAATGGTCCGGTTAGGAGAGAGAGAGAGAGAGAGAGAGAGAGAGAGAGAGAGAGAGAGAGAGAGAGAGAGAGGATGGGAGAGAGAGAGAGAGAGAGAGAGAGAGAGAGAGAGAGAGAGAGTGAGAGTGAGAGTGAGTGAGAGAGTGTGTGTGTGTGTGAGAGGGAGCGTGTGTGTGTGTGTGTGTGTAAGAGAGAGAGAGAGAGAGTGAGAAACAGGGTGTGTGTAAGAGAGAGAGAGAGAGAGTTTGTGTGAGTGACCGTGTAATAATCCCACCAGCCTTTATGACTACGGCAGAGCTTAGTAACCCAACGTGGCAGAGGGGTGGGGTTATGGGGGGCACAGGGGGGCGAGGGGTGTTAATGGGAGGGCATACGGGGGCGGAAGGGGGTTAAATGGGGGCACAGGGGGGCGGTGGGGATTAAATGGTGCACAGGGGGGTGGGGAGGGTTAAATGGGGGGCACAGTGGGGTGGGGAGGGTTTAAAGGGGGGCACAGGGTGGGGGGGGGCGGGGAGGGTTAAATGGGGGCACAGGGGGGTGGGGAGGGTTACAATTAGTCATATATTTCCTACTATCTATCTATCTATCTATCTATCTATCTATCTATCTATCAATCAATCAATCAATCAATCTCTCTCTCTCTCTCCTAATGCCATACAAACTGTCCAATAATCCAGTAATGTACCTTAAAAGCTGCCTGCCTCACGGGAGAGAGAGAGAGAGAGAGAGAGAGAGAGAGAGAGAGAGAGAGAGAGAGAGAGAGAGAGAGAGAGAGAGAGAGAGAGAGAGAGAGAGAGAGAGAGAGAGAGAGAGATTTTTACATAGATATACTGACCACACAAACCCTACAATCCCAGCGAGGTGGTCAGGTCTTAATTCTAGTCGAGAAAGCTAACCTGTGAGTAAGGGAAAGTGGAAGGAAAGGATAGCAAAAAAGAAGAAGAAGAAGAAGAAGAAGGAGAGAGAGAGAGAGAGAGAGAGAGAGAGAGTTTGTTTACCATTCATTTCCCCTCCACTTCTCTCGTTGACACACACATCATCATGGAACTCTCTCCCTGATTTCATCTTCCCCTCATCCTATGACTTAATTGATCCAAACTCATTGTGTCCAGGCATTTTGGGCTCTAATATTCCTTGATTTTAGCCCTGTCAACTGGGTGAGGCACTCGTCACAGTCAGTTTTGCCTTTTGTCTCCCGCATTCACATAAACAAAAACATATCAGCTATCCCTATTATACCAGACTTGCACTTGTCATGTCTCCGCTGTCAGATACGTTTTTCTCCCTCTGTGCTGTAATAATGTCTGCCAGATGTTGAATAGGGTGGGTATGTGTAGGAACGTGTTTTTATATCCCCCTCAAAATTAATAAATTTAGTTTAAATATTGCTGAAACCAATTATGGATCAAAATATACTTGGTGCCGAAACATAATTTATTAGGCCGATTGTTGGGTTGGCCAAATAAGTCATGTCTCCGCTGTCATTACGTTTTTCTCGCTGTGTGCTATATTGATGTCTGTCAGATGTTGATTAAGGTGTGTAAAGATAGGGACCTGTTTCTATATCTCACTTGAAACGATTAATTAAACCTTAGAATAGATACAACTGATACCAATTATTGATCGAAATATACACCTCTTTAATATTACTGTTATTATATTTCACCTACTTCGATACTCCTTCCGGTATTATATTACACCTGTGCCGGTACACCTGTTTGCCCTCATAATATCCGGTATTCACGTACAGTATATTTATGTTCGCACCTGTGTTGACATACACCTGTGCAGGGTCTCAAACGAAAGCCGAGTCCATTATTTAAAGATGAAATGCTGGGTGCGAAGGGAATTTAATCCTCCCGAAAACTCCCCAGGTTCTGAGATGCCTGGCGTGGGGTTCGAACCCTGGTTAGTGGCATATACACACTTTATATGCTATAGTCCATTTATCGTAGGTAGGCCAAAAATAGTATAACCCCCTAGCCTCTGCAACTACAAAAAGGGATAGAGCAAATGGGCTGTCAATTTCCACACCTATTCCCTGGCTGACCCTTCCTGAATGGCAGAAACATTTGCTCGATTTCTGTTTTTTGAGTTACAGAGGTTATTAGGGCTCACGATTTCCGGCCTAACTATAATATATATAACTAAATTCCCGTTTCTCACACCCCTGTACAATTTCCGGCCTAACTATAGCATATATATATATATTTTTTTTAAGAGACAATGAACGGAGGAAGGAAAAACACAGATAAAACAAAAAGGTCCATGTGCCTAAAGGCATCCTCCATTCATAGAATGTTTGTAACAACTGGATTTAAACATTTGTAGATTGTAAGTTTGTGGAAAGCACTTCGAGGGAAGTGAATTCCAAAGAGTAGTAGCTCTGGGGATAAATGAATTTTGATAAGCAGAAGTTCTGCATTGTGGAGGAGAAAGTGTAAATTCATGGGCGCTCTCAGCCGCCCTAGTTCTACGGGGAAAGATGTGGAGAGGCGGCACAATTGAAGCAAGTTCCTCGGAACAATTGCTGTGAAAATATCTGTAGAATAATGCAAGGGATGCAACGTTTCTTCGTATGGATAATGTAGGAAGGTCCTGTGTGATTGCAGGGTTATTGATTAATCTAATAGCTTTATTTTGAATTCAGTCAAATATATTTATATATAAATTTGAATATATAACTAAATTCCCGTTTCTCACACCCCTTGTACAATTGAATACACAGACTCCCATAAAACTTAAGGGGAGATGGGCTAGTTTTTCTGGACCCCTTCTCCCTCGTGTCTAACCCCATTATGTGTTGACATTTAAAGACGTTCGGCCCATTAGTTTGGCGATTTTTACACTTTTAACTCCATTTCGTCGTCAATTGTAAGACCTATCGTGCCATATACAGTAGGTGTCGATTTTTTCCTTGCGAGCGAAAGCGAGCCTGTGATTATAAGAGGTACCAGCCTTCGGCCAGGAAATTTTTCTACCGAAAAATGTACACATTAATCTTGAGAGGGGAGGGGGGGGGGGGGAGGGGGGGGTTTTCTAAGTTTGAGGGAGGTCTAACGAGGAATATAACACATATACGAATACATGAATTAACAAAAACTATGTATATAAATAAATAAAGACAGCCATTAGCCCCTTAAATCCAACCACCTGCTATCACACTGGGTCATAGGCTATCAATATCCACTCACCTGGTTTAAAAGGTCATGCCATCCACTATAGATTTGATGACTTATAATTTATGTCTGCCCGTATACTCACCCTCTCTCTCTCTCTCTCTCTCTCTCTCTCCCTTTTTTTTCATTTACACAACATTTCATCAAAGTGTTTTGGGTGTCAAAGTGATAACTTACACACACACACCCACCCACGGATACACCCACACACTCACACCCACACAACCCCCTCTACACACACACACACAGACACATACGTACATACCCCCCCCCCCCCCCCCCCACACAGCCCCCCTCCCCCCCCCCCCTACCCCCCCCCCCTACCCCCCCCCACACAGCCCCTTCGCCCCCACCACACACACACTACCTCCCTCCCCCCTCCTCCCCCAACACCCACCCACCACACACACACCGCACATACCCCACACACACAAACACACACAGCCCCCCACGGCCCCTCCACCCCCACACACATACACCCACAGCTCCCCCCCCCCCCCCCCCCCCCCACACACACACCGCAGCACTCAGACCTCAGTATCCGTGGTGTACTAATCTGGTAAAGACTCCATTAACCGTATTACCACCACCATGGACCATTAGTTACTCAATGAGTATATATATATATATATATATCCACGACAAGTTTTAAAAGTAATGAACTGCTGAACTCTCTCTATTGTTCTAAGTTGGCAGAACAATTTAAGAAAATAGAAGCGTTTTGCTGTTCAAAGAAAATGCGAGATGGCTGGAAAATGAGAGAAACTAGGCGCACTGTTCTCTTCCATTAAGCGTTAGTCTCTCTCTCTCTCTCTCTCTCTCTCTCTCTCTCTCTCTCTCTCTCTCTCTCTCTCTCTCTCTCTTATTCCATCGCTTAGAAGGATGAGCTATGAGGACCGGTTGAGAGCTCTTGATCTCTTCCTGTTGGAGACACGCAGACTAGGAGGTCAGCTCATTGAAGTATTTAAAATACTTAATGGGTTTGCCAATGTGGATTATAGTAAAATGTTTAGCCTCAACATGAATACAACACGCAACCATGGCTGGAAATTAGAATTGAAAAGGTTCAGCACTAGTATTTTTGGAAACTTTTTCACATATATGATCTGTTCTACCTGGAACAAACTTCCCTCCGAAGTTGTAAACAGTTCTTCAGTAGAGCAGTTCAAGAAGAGAGTAGATAGTAGTTTGCACACTCTGTAAAGAGTGTATTGCACTAAACAGTCTCTCTCCTTCCACTTCAAGTATCTCCTCGGAATGGACCGCAAGGTCTCTGAGATACTAACTATTCCTTGTAACTCATCGTAACTCTATCTCTCTCTTATTCACGGATTTATATATTATTTGGCGAAGGAGGGCGTGGAATTGACGTCGAGTCTCTCGCGGGCCCCTACTCTTAAGGTAGTGTCACACGAACGATTTTTCCGTCAATTTTTAGGAGCAATTGTAGTCTGGCAGGCTTAAAATTTCAGTAACATCAGATATCTACCACCTAACATAATCTCCCGTCAGTCTAGTTCCCGATCCCAATGTAAAAAAAGCCTCAAAATACCACGAGAACAAAATTGGTCATCGAAAATTGCCGGTAAAAGCGCTCGTGTGACACCGCCTTACCTGAGCAGGGATAAGTAACACCCCATTACTTAACATTAATCATCAATTACAAACCACAATGTACTTGAATAAACTAATGAAAGCATATCGTCTTTCCGGGATTCGAACTCGGGACACCATACCCCAGAACATCAGCACATAAAACCATTACACCACCAACACAGTTAAAGGTTCAGTGCACGATCACGATTAATATCCATTTTCGAATTTTCGAACTGTCAAAAGGCGTCAAAGTATTCAAGGGGTTAACTGTTTTCTCTCCTATATAACAATAGAAGAGCTAGACATTGTGTTAACCCTTTGAAGCTCGGACGCGTTTTAGCAGTTTATTTTGGCTATCATTAGACGATTTCATGCAGCTTAGGAAGTATCTGTGGGTATTAAAAGGGTAAATACTATCTCAACCAACCCTTTGACTTCCATACACCGTTACTAATCTGACTAATATCGTCTAATAGTAGCCAGAAACAGAACAGAAACGCGTATTGGAGCTTGAAAGGGTTAACTCTTTCAGTAACGGTGACGTCCCTTCAACTTGTTCTGGCTACTATCAGACGATTGTATTCAGTTTCCAGAGGGCCTCCAGTAGTTAAGGGGAGATTTCCACTTGAGGGATTTTTTCTGGATCCCTTTCTCCCTCATGTTTAGCCCCATTGATTTTGAGATTTTAAGACGTTCGCCCCATTAGTTTGACGATTTTAAGAACTTTCGCCCCATTTATGTCACTTTTAAGAACTTTCGTGCCATTAAGGTGTCGATTTTTTCCTGGCGAGCGATAGCGAGCCTGTAATTTAAGAGGAACCGGCCTTCGGCCTGGACATTTTTCTACCGAAAAATTTACAAATTTATCTTGAAAGGAGGTCAAGGGAGTGTAATTTCAAGTTTGATGGAAGTCTAGGAAACGCACTAAAAACCTCCCCTTAACAGGCTTCGAAATAGCTCACTTGACTCTTTTTTACTACCGTCTAAATATAGCTAGAATAAAATTAAAAAAGACGTCGCCATTACAGAAAGGGGGCGCGCGCGCACTCTAGCCTTCAGTGAGCGATCCTGTTTACAGTATTAATGTGTGTTAAGGGGAGATTCCCACTTGAGGGATTTTTTTTCTTGACTCCTTTCTCCCTCATGTTTAGCCCCCATTGTTTTTCTAATTTTAAGACGTTTGCCCCATTATTTTGACGATTTTAAGAACTTTCAACCCATTTCTGTCAATTTTAAGACTTTTCGTGCCATTTAGGTGTCTCTGTTATCCTGGCGAGCGATAGCGAGCCTGTAATTTAAGAGGAACCGGCTTTCAGCCGGGATTTTTTTTTACCGAAAAATTTGCAAATTTATCTTGAAAGGGGCTCAAGGGGGTGTAATCTTAAGCTTGAAGGATATCCAGGGACCAAACTAAAAATCTCCCCTTAAATATATCCTAACAGGTCGTAATGAGCGCAATGATAAACTCCCTTTTAGAATAGAGATAGTTGCTGATGTTCCGATGGGCTCAATTAGTCTGGACATATTTAGAAAGAGGATACAATTGGACAACTGCTTATCCTACGACGGCTTGGAATGCGATTAGAAATAACGTGGTATTCGTTTCCGTTATAGTAACTTCATCCACACGCCAATTCGCTTTTGTCACTAGCTTAAGGGGAGGTTTCTAGTTTGTTTCCTACTCCTCCAGCAATCTTAAAAATTCACCCCCTTAACCCCCTTTCAAGATAAATTTGTACATTTTTCGGTAGAAAAATGTCCCGGCCGAAGGCCGATTACTCTTAAAATACAGGCTCGCTATCGCTCGCCAGGATAAAATCGACACCTAAATGGCACGAAATGTCTTAAAATTGACAGAATGGGGCGGAAATTCTTAAAAATCACCAAACTAATGGGGCAAACGTCATAAAATTTCAAAAGGAATGGAGCTAAACATGAAGGAGAAAGGGGTCAAGAAAAAAGTCCCTCAAGTGGAAACCTCCCCTTAGCGTCGCCTAATTTACATAAACTAAATCTATATAAACTTCAAGGTGGAAGCAAACTAGCTCGAAATTAGATTAGACTAAAAAATTAAGGCTTACCCACTCTAACCCATTATACAAATTGGAAGTGTTGAACGTTTACAAGTGTTTTGGAGGACAAGCAACCTAGAAGAGTCACTAGATCTGTTGTTGCTTGATTTCCTTTGTACTTTGTGTAAGCAAACTAGCTCGAAATTAGATTAAACTAAAAAATTAAGGCTATATTGAAACAAACATTATACAAATTAGAAGTGTTTGAACTGTTTACACTTCATTGAACACGTAGCTTATATACACTTCATTCAATTCAATTCAAAATTCAATTACATTCAAAATATTGTATTCACATAAAACACAATGTCATACACTTCATTCACTCGCGTATATACACTTCATTCACTCGCTTATATACACTTCATTCACTCGCGTATATACACTTCATTCACTCGCGTATATACACTTCATTCACTCGCGTATATACACTTCATTCACTCGCTTATATACACTTCATTCACTCGCATATATACACTTCATTCACTCGCTTATATACACTTCATTCACTCGCGTATATACACTTCATTCACTCGCATATATACACTTCATTCACTCGCTTATATACACTTCATTCACTCGCTTATATACACTTCATTCACTCGCGTATATACACTTCATTCACTCGCGTATATATACACTTCATTCACTCGCTTATATACACTTCATTCACTCGCGTATATACACTTCATTCACTCGCGTATATACACTTCATTCACTCGCTTATATACACTTCATTCACTCGCGTATATACACTTCATTCACTCGCTTATATACACTTCATTCACTCGCGTATATACACTTCATTCACTCGCTTATATACAATTCATTCACTCGCGTATATACACTTCATTCACTCGCGTATATACACTTCATTCACTCGCGTATATACACTTCATTCACTCGCGTATATAAACTAAGTATATATAACATTTCCTTCACAAGAAACAATTGTGACAATATAATATTACGTACATAGATTGTTTATGATTTCATTACACTCATCGCTTGATAGAATATTACTCCCATGTCTCTCATGTGACATAGTTCTCTGATCTGGCTACAAATTCGACTAAAATCGACTAAAGCTCTTATGTATATATATTTTGGACAGTGTTGATATGTTAGCGAATTGAATTTTGCACGAATTAACCATTAGCTTCTGTTTTCCTATGCCCCGTTTTTATCATGTTGTTCTTGTCTGTCCAATGTTATCAAGGAACGATTGAAAAAAAATATTGGAGACGAACAGAATCAGCAAATTTTCTGCACTTTCTTTGTCTTCCCCTCGACTTTTCATTCGATTTTTCCCAGTTTTATTTTGTGCTTGTCTCCTTCATTCTCATTAGCTCACGAAGGTCACAGGGAGGTGGCTGAAACACACACACACACACACACACACACACACACACACACACACACACACACACACACACACACACACACACACACACACGAGGGGTCGGGGGTTCAATCCCCGGCCGGGCGGAGAAAAATTGGGCTTGTCTCCTTTCATGTGTTAGCCTCAGTTCACCTAGCTGTAAATAGGCACCTGGAATAAGTGGACGACGTTGTGACGTCCCATCTGGGGTTGGCAAAAATGGTACAAAGCGAGATGGGTATCATATGGTTCACCTAAGCTGAAGGCTACCTAAGCCTTCGGGCGAGACGGTACCGTCTATAGTGAGAATGGTACCATACAGATCCACCCTAAGCCTTCGTTTCCGATGTCGCCAATTGGCTAAAATACAGACTACACACACATCCACAGCCATTCCAACAGTACATAAAACACTTAACATGCATTTCACGCAATACATTCCCAGTTAAGGAGGCGCGATAATAATGAGCTTAGCTCGCATTGCGTGGATTCCCCTTGGCGAACAAGTAACTGAGTAACTGAGTAACACACACACACACACACACACATCTTCCTCCTGCCTTGCTCATGCTGGCTTTTACGTACCATTAGTATTTCACCACAGAGAAATATGAAGATTTTATAAAGACTTAGGTGAACCCTGACACAATAAAATGAACGCAAAACTACATACGGTGTTTGCTGTCAAATAAATGTTGAAAATATTGATGTCAAACGTATTTTTTTTTTTTTTTTTTTTTGCAAGGCCTATTTTTTTTTTATTTATTGTTTTTGCTATTTTTTTTTTTGGGGGGGGAGGTCGGGGGGGGGACGGTGGGAGGTTGTGTTGTTGTTGTTGTTGTTGTTCCCCAAGCTGCCTGGCCGAACAGCCCCAAGGCCCCGAGTAAGGCCAAGGCCATAAACGAGCGACCCCACAGAACCCTCCCCGCCGACCACAATAAAGCCTGGGTGACCGAAGCCACTCCATGGCGGGGGGCTGAGAGGGTGCGCAAACGCCCGGGAAACCAAAGCCCCACCCAGGGCCCTGTGCCCCTCAGCAATTATGAAGAGAAAGTAGGGGCAAAGGAATAATGTGACGCTTTAGCTTCCAATCTTGGTAGATTGGGAGGTCAATCCACGGAAGAGACGCCGTCACTCGAGATCTAGAAAATATATAAGTAAAAGGAACAGTCAGAGTAAGCTATGGGTATGGCAGAGATCGCTCAGGTCTCACTCTGATAGACCAGCCCATCACCAGAGGTTGTGTTGTGTTTATTTATTTATTTTTTTAGGGGGGAGTGGGCGGTCGGGGGTGGGGGGGGGGGGCGGTGGGAGATTGTGTTGTGTTAAATGTTGTTGTTGTGGTGGTGGTGGTTGTAGAGGTTGTGGCCCATCCCCCCCCCCCCCTTAAGGGCCATTTCAATAACACACATAAAACGATAATGATGAAGACAGTATTATTCCAAGCAACTAAATTTAAGCGGAGTTTCGTTGAAGTAAGAATATGAAATAAAAATGGAGCAGGATGAAAGGAAGATCAAAGCTCCTTAAGTTTGTACGAGCATCAATTTCTCCAAGAGGGAACACGAGAGAGAGAGAGAGAGAGAGAGAGAGAGAGAGAGAGAGAGAGAGAGAGAGAGAGAGAGAGAGAGAGAGAGAGAGAGAGAAAGAGAGAGAGAGAGACCGACGCTAGCAAGGTAGAACTGATGGACGACTAACCAGTAAAATGGAATGAAACCTAACAAATCTATATATAAAACAATAGGAAGATTTAAACATTGAAGCATGAATCAGCAGAGGAATTAGTCGGCCAACAATCGTTTCCAATTTGACCTAACCAAACTTAGCCTGTCCTATTCTAACCTAACCTAAACTATTTTGTTCCAATTTGACCTAACCAAACTTAGCCTGTCCTATTCTAACTTAACCTAAACTATTCTGTTACTATCTATCTGACCTTACGCCATCTACCATTATCAATTACTGACCTAATTTCAACCAATATCAGCAGTCCAACATCCCATGAGCCTCATTGACCTCGGGTCGGAACCTAAGTGATTATCCACATTCGAACCCTGGAGATTATAGTGCTTGCATATTCTGTAATTAGCACTATCCCTAACGCCTACCACGACATGTGATTAATTACTGAACCCCCAGTGGAGGTGGCGTAGTATTGTAATCACCGTGTATGTATATCAGTGCATATGTTGTCCGTAGATTAACCTTGATACACTATAGGAGAGGCCAAGCATTAGGTATAATTAAGTAACACCCCGTTCTTAACATTAATCATCAATTACAAACCCCAATGCGCTTGAATAAACTAATGAAAGCATATGGTCCTCCCGGGATTCGAACTCGGGACACCACACCCAGAACATAAGCATCTAAACCATTACACCACCAACACAATAGGCGATCGTATATAATATTATGCAATCGCCTATAGAGTTTTACCTAATGCATAGTCTCTCCAATAACATATCAAAGTCAATCAATGGAAGTAGAAATTCACCTCCTGTTTATGACATGTGGTACAGTTGACCAAATAAGTCGTGTCGCTGCTGTCATTACGTTTGGCTCGCTGTGTGCTGTATTAATATCTGTCAGATGTTGAATAGGGTACGTGTAAAGATAGGAACATGTTTGTATATCTCATTCGAAACGATGAATTGATTGTATTAATGTCTGTCAGATGTTGCATAGGGTGTGTAAAGACAGGAACATGTTTGTATAGCTCACTCGAAATGATGAATTAATGCTTAGATAGTGCTGATACCAATTATCGATCGAACTATACCTGGTGCCGCCGCGACATCACTTATTTTGGCAACTGTACACAATTCTAAGTTATATTGCATCTGCCCGACCTTCACCCCCCCCCCTCCCCCCTCCCCCCCCCCCCCCCCCCCCCCCCCCCTCCCCCTTGGTATTCTCCGTATGGCCGCTTCACACATCACGCAATTAGAATCCTCGCCATTTGTCTGTATTAACTTCCATTTGGCACCTTCTGCACCTCCCTCGTATATCACCGGCTTGGTCTTGCAAGGTTGAATGTCCACATCTACATAAATACAATCGCCTATGGTCTTTTACCTAATCCACGGAGAAGCATTCCAACCCTAGAAAAGCTATGGCGAACATTACCCCCCCCCCTCTCTCTCTCCCTCTGTGTGTATGTTTCTAAATGTTCTATGTGTGAAATGCGTGTATCTACTATATGCAACACACACACACACACACGCACACACACACACACACACACATACACACACACACACACACACATACATACACACACACACGTTCAACCATGGGGCACTTGAACGAGGTTGAGCCAGTATTATCGAGTTAGTCCAGCCCTCTACAGGTCTCTTAAGGGGAGGTATTTAGTTTGTTCCCTAGACCTCCATCAAGCTTAAAATTACACCCCCTTGAGTCCCTTTCAAGATAAATTTGTACATTTTTCGGTAGAAAAATGTCCCGGCCGAAGGCCGGTTCCTCTTAAATTACAGGCTCGCTATCGCTCGCCAGGATAAAATCGACACCTGAATTGCACGAAAGGTCTTAATATGGGGGTGAAAGTTCTTAAAATCGCTAAACTAATGGGGAAAACATTTTATAATATCAAAAGCAATGGGGCTAAACATGAGGGAGAAAGGGGTCAAGACAAAAATCCCTCAAGTGGAGATCTCCCCTTAAGAGGACCAAGACTTATTGGTTGTCAAAGTAACTCAATTGTAGTGAAGGGATAAGGAGACAACACCAACAGGCAAGGAGACAAACAAACCACAAGTAGGTTGATCGGTAAATACAACACAAGTTAACATCAAACTGTGTGCATAGCAAAGCCTGTAATTTAGGAAGAATCGGCCAAAAAATCTACAAATCTATCTCGAAGAGGGGTATTTATATGTATTTCATTAAGCTTGGAAAAAACTAAACAAATCTATCTATCTATCTATCTATCTATATACTCTGGCACGCACCCCATTTTTTCTCTTGTGTTGTGTAGTCCCGGTTCGGGCTCTGTCTCGAGTCGGCCACTATATACCGGTAATAATAGAACATAGACACATAAGTATAATAACGTCCCCTTAAGGGGAGATCTCCACTTGAGAGATTTTTTTCTTGACCCCTTTCTCCCTCATGTTTAGCCCCATTGCTTTTGATATTATAAAATGTTTGCCCCATTAGTTTAGCGATTTTAAGAACTTTCACTCCATATTAAGACCTTTCGTGCAATTCAGGTGTCTATTTTATCCTGGCGAGCGATAGCGAGCCTGTAATTTAAGAGGAATCGGCCTTCGGCCGGGGCATTTTTCTACCGAAAAATGTACAAATTTATCTTGAAAGGGACTCAAGGGGGTGTAATTTTAAGCTTGATGGAGGTCTAGGGAACACACTAAACACCTCCCCTTAACCTGATTAAATTTGTATCGCTTGTCTCTTCATCCCCTTAGTACACCCTCGTCACCCTAATGGTCTTAATTGCGTTGGTAGTTACCTTAGAATTATCCTAAATGGGGGGGGATGGTTAGTTTGTCTGCCTCCCCCCCTCCCCTCCCCCCCCCCTTCGCCCTCATATCTAGCCCCATTAGTTTTGAGATTTTAAGACGTTCGCTCCCATAGTCTATCGATTTATAACATTTCGTCCCATTTCTTTATGGATATCAAGTCCTTTCGTGCCATTTCGGTGTCGATTATTTTCCTGGCGAACGATAGCGAGCCTGTAATTTTAAGAGGAATCGGCCTTCGGCCGGGACATTTTTCTATCGAAAAATGTACAAATTTAGCTTGCAAGGGGGTCAAAGGGGGTTTAATTTTAAGCTTGATGGAGGGGTAGGGAGGAAAAATATATATAAACACACAAACAAATACATGCGCCCAGCCTCTCTTAATACACCCTTCAACTTGCATTTAGTGTAACATCTCGACAATCAGTATATATCTGAGTAAAAAGGAAGAATAGGAGAGCAGCGAATATAAGGTTCTGAGCGGGAGTTACTATGATTATAAGTGGAAATCCATTAGGCGATGAAGAAGGGGGAGAGAGAGAGAGAGAGGATGATAACAGGGAACTGGGAGAAGGAAGGAGATCATAAATAAGAGAGAGAGAGAGAGAGAGAGAGAGAGAGAGAGAGAGAGAGAGAGAGAGAGAGAATGTCTGTGTGTGTGAGAGTGAGAGAGAAAGAACAAGAAATTGGAACAAAATGAGTGAGTGAGAAAATTAATTTGGAGAGAGAGAGAGAGAGAGAGAGAGAGAGAGAGAGAGAGAGAGAGAGAGAATGCGTGTTGTGAGAGTTGAGAGAGAAAGAACAAGAAATTGGAACAAAATGAGTGAGTGAGAAAATTAATTTGGAGAGAGAGAGAGAGAGAGAGAGAGAGAGAGAGAGAGAGAGAGAGAGAGAGAGAGAGAGAGAATGTCTGTGTGTGTGAGAGTGAGAGAGAAAGAACAAGAAATTGGAACAAAATGAGTGAGTGAGAAAATTAATTTGGAGAGAGAGAGAGAGAGAGAGAGAGAGAGAGAGAGAGATTTACATAGATACACTAGCCACACAGATGCTATGATCACTACGAGGTGACCAGGACGTAATCCAGCCATCTAAAGGTGTATTGGTGGTAATGAGCTATGTAATACCATCTAATGACAGATATATAATAACATTTGACCCCTTCAGCACGATGACGTATTTTTCATTGTATCCTGGTTACTATTAGACGATTTTCTGTAGCATATAATCTACCTCTAGGATTCAAAGGGGTAAATACTATCTCAATTAACTCTATGAATAACACATGTCCTTCTTAAACTGCGTGAAATCGTCTAATTTAGGCCAGAATCGAAGGTAAAAAGCTGTCATCATGGTGAAGGGTTAATAAATAGGATAACTAGAGGAGCATTCAGGAAAGCACATATCTTCGCCTACGGTGGCGGAGGTATGTGCTCTACCGATCGCCCCCTAAATGGAATCACTTCTACCTTGGTACATATCCTATCAGCCCACTAAATTTCGTAAACATCGGTCCATAACTTTGCGAGTCGTTTACGCTGGCGGAGGTATATACTCTACCGATCACTCCATAAATTGACTCCCTTCTTCCTTGGCGCATATCCTATCTGTCCACCTAATTTCGTGAAAATTGGTGCATAACTTTTTGAGATATCTCATTTACAGACAAACAGATAGACAACCCGAGGCAAAAACATAACCTCCGTCCTACGTCGTTGGCGGAAGTAATAAGGACAGCGAAAGAAAACAAATAGGTAGGTAAGGAAAAGGGAGAAGAAAGTAGGTGCATGGTAAGGAAAGAAGAGGAGAGGAAGAGAACGCAGAGGAACGAATATAGAATGTAGTGGGAGGAAAGACAGAAGAAGAGAAAGGAGAAGAGGTGGTGGTGGTGGAGGTGGAGGAGAAAGCGTACAGGAGCGCAGGATGGGCAGGTGGGAGGGGCGTGGGGGGAGAGGGGGAGACAAAGGATAAAGGCAACACATAGGGGGTGACGGGGGAGGAAGGGAGGGGGGGAGGATATAGGGAGTGGGGATGAAACACGGAAGTAGGGAGATGGGGAGGGGGTAAAAAACCTTGGCCCATTCATTGTTGCCAGACGTATGACCTATCCTCGCTTTAATACCTATCCATAGAATCCATATACATTTTGTTTAAGTTATAATAATCAAAGTACTACCTTGTAACATTAACTTCTTGCACCTAAACAAGCTAAATGTGACAAATGTTATATGGTTAAAGGGGAATTTTATTAGTTAAAGGTATCGTGTCCAGGCTATTTTTTTGTTACCCAATGAACACATGATGTAGGGGTGAAGACACGTGTTGTATGCATTGATATTGGCTTCTGTGGGATGTGTATTCATGGGTCCTATCATAACAAAGTCTTCCAATCATCACGGTATCACACGCGCTTTTAAAATATTAGTGATTGCTCGATTAACAGCATTACTAGTGTTGCTATCGCTGTTTTGTGCCTTAAAGTAACTGTTGAAGGATGCAGGTAACTGTGGTTGGTGATTATTAAAGCCGATACAGGTTAATTAGGGTTAATTAGATAGATCGAGGGATGTTTTATAATCCCGGTGTATTATTGACCACCAGCTCATCTCTCTCTCTTCCTTCTCGCTCTCTCCTTCTCGTCAAACCGCGGTGACGTAAGGACGGGTCGTGTTATTATGTGATGTTTTTTTACTTTGTGCTAGTGCTTCGACCGTCGCTGGGTGAACTGCGGGCGGAGAGGCGGGCGGCGGTGGTATCGCATCAAGCCGAATTGGAATGGTAAGTTGCATTAGTGTTTATTGAAGGATATTGCTGGAGGATTGTGGACACGTGAGCGGGTCCCCAAATCCATCCTTGCATCATGTTGCCTTTTATATTTTCAGATCTCAAAGCTTTACTCGTGTCGGTGTTGTTTATATTGTTGTTGTTGTTGTTGTTGCTATTATTTTTGTTGTTGTTGTTTTTTGGTAGAGCAACGCATATTTATAATGGCAAGGCTATTCCTCGGTTATTACTGAACCAAATCGAATGATCTTACATTGCTCTGATCTATCCTCCGGGCCTTAACAGAGCCTTGACATATATTTCACCCTGGACGCCCCCCAAATCGCCACCTTCTGCAGTAGTGGGACGCTAATTAAAAATGGCTATTTCATGGTTATTAACTTATTACTCTACCAAATTTAATGAACTTGCACATGCATATACTCAAATCTATCCTCTAGGCCGTAACGGAGACTTATTGTTGTCTTAATTTAATGAACTTGCACATGCATATACTCAAATCTATCCTCTAGGCCGTAACGGAGACTTATTGTTGTCTTAATTTAATGAACTTGCACATGCATATACTCAAATCTATCCTCTAGGCCGTAACGGAGACTTATTGTTGTCTTAATTTAATGAACTTGCACATGCATATACTCAAATCTATCCTCTAGGCCGTAACGGAGACTTATTGTTGTCTTAATTTAATGAACTTGCACATGCATATACTCAAATCTATCCTCTAGGCCGTAACGGAGACTTATTGTTGTCTTAATTTAGCCCTGGGCGCCCCAAAATGTATACCTTCTGCAGTAGTCATCAACAAATATATCAGGCGCCTCATACTTTATATCAGGCGCCTCATACTTTATATCAGGCGCCTCATACTTTATATCAGGCGCCTCATACTTTATATCAGGCGCCTCATACTTTATATCAGGCGCCTCATACTTTATATCAGGCGCCTCATACTTTATATCAGGCGCCTCATACTTTATATCAGGCGCCTCATACTTTATATCAGGCGCCTCATACTTTATATCAGGCGCCTCATACTTTATATCAGGCGCCTCCTCCTTTATATCATGCGCCTCATACTTTATATCAGGCGCCTCATACTTTATATCAGGCGCCTCATACTTTATATCAGGCGCCTCATACTTTATATCAGGCGCCTCATACTTTATATCAGGCGCCTCATACTTTATATCAGGCGCCTCATACTTTATATCAGGCGCCTCATACTTTTTGTGTAAAGCAAATTTCCTGGATCTATACACACAAATGCTTTTATATATTGTCTTTACTGTAAGGGATCCAATTCAGAAAATGTTCTCCTAGGCGGCCCCCTGCAGCCCTCCTTCAGGAGTGATGGTTATGTAAATTGGCTATTTTTCAGCTATTGCCGAACCAAATGTTATGCAATTTATCACCTTTCTGATCAATTCTCTAGGCCGTAATGGAGCCCTTTTTTAATATTCGTTATCGGTGCCCCTCATATGGGCACCTTTTGCAGTAGTGATGAAATAATAAATCAGCAAAATTCATGACACTACACATACACATGATCTGATATATTATCCATGCTGTAAGCGTAAGGAGACTGTTTTTTTAAAGATGATGCCCTCGGCGGCCCACTGTAATCCTCATTCTGCAGGAGTGATGGAAAGTAAAATTGGCTATTTCTTAGGTATTAAGCAACCAAATATAATGCAATTGCACATATGTATCTTTGATCTACTTTAGGCCGCAACGGAACCCCTTCTTGTTTAACTATCGTTCTGGGCGCCCCACTAATCGTCGCCTTCTGCAGTAGTGGCCAAAATTGAAATGGCCACCTCTTGGGAAATTGCTAAGGCATATTTAATAGAACTCCATATACATAGACTCTGACCATTTTTGCAGGCTGTTGGGCGCTTTCAATATACTTTTTTTTTTTTTTTTTTTTTTTCTATGTGATTGAGGGAGGCAAAAGGCATAACTGCCTATAGCGAGTGCCTCCCCCATAGTTGAAAGAGTGACAGGGCCAAAATCAAGGGACGTTCGAGCCAAAATGCCTGGACACACGGAGTTTGAAGCAATTTAAGTCATAGGAAGAGGGAAAGACTGATTTTGGGAGAGAGTTCCAGAGCTCAGCTGTTGAGTAGAAGAAAGTTTGAGAGTAACGTTTCACTCTTGGGTTGGAGAGTTGCACAGAGTAGGGGTGGGACTCTTGGTGGTTCACCATAGGGCCCCTTCTACAGGAGTTTATGAAAAATTAGATCGATTGTCTTTGGGGTTTTTGTTTTGCTAATTTCATGCATTTGCATATACTCCGATCTATCCCTTGACCATAACGGAATTCAAACTTTCACCCAGGGCGCCTCTCTACTGCAGGAGTGATGTAAAGTGAGGTCAATTATTTCTGTGTTAATTATATATTAAACCACATGCAATGTACAGTGCATGCATATACTTTTAATTTTAATTAGATCAAACATATCAGCCATGGCGCCCCTCCACAGGCCCTCTTCTACAGGAGTGACGGCTATTGAAAATGGCTATATAATTTTGGTTGTTCTCAATTTATACTTGCACATGAACATACGCTCATCTATTTCTTACACATAATATACTTGCACATAAACATATGCTCATCTATTTCTTACACATAATGGTTGGAATCCTATTTTCAAATTATGTCCCCGCTGTTGGCTCCCTTCTGCAGGAGTGACAGTGTAATCCAGTGTTATTTTTTTGTTCTATGTAAGTAGCAAATGGAAGGAATGTGTAAGAGAGTATGGGTCTGTGGGTTCAAGGATTGTGTGGGTGAGAATGAAAGTAGGAATACAAACGTGGGTGATTGTATGCGTGTATGCCCCGACAGAGGATATACTTGAAAGAAAGAAAGAGGAGTTCTGGATGAATGTGGAGGCGTGCCTGGAGAAGTTTGACAAGAACGAAAGAATATTTCTGATTGGGGATATGAATGGTAAGGTGGGTGATAGGAAAGTTGAGGGAGTGGTGGGAGGGTGGGGGGTACCATCAGAGGTGAATGGGAATGTTAGTGCACTTGTGGACCTATGTGTGGGAAGGAGGCTGTGGATAGCCAACACCTTCTTCCGACACAGAATGATCCACAGGTACACGTGGAAACGGATGTTGACGATGAAAGAAAGACAGTGGTGGAACGAAAGTCATTGATTGATTATGTATGTGTGGATGAACGAATGAAGAAATCTGTGATGGATGCTAGGGTGTATAGGGGTATTGGAGGGGGTCTGTCTGATCATTATGTAGTGGTAGCTAAGGTTAGGATACAAAAGAAGTGGGTGAGGCGAGCGGGAGGGAGGCAAGAGGAGGGTGGAATGGTGAGGAGGGTGGAGAGGTTGCAGGAGGAGGAAGTCAGGGAGGAGTCCAGGAGAGCAGTGGAAAGACGACTAGGTGGGTTCGACCTGGAAGTTATGGAGGAAGTGGAGAGATGAGCAAGGTGTTTAAGGATGCGATCTGTGCAGCATGTGAGGAGGTGTGTGTAGTGAGGAGAAGAGGGAGGGGAGTGAAAGGTACAGCATGGTGGACAGAAGAGGGAAGAATAGCTGTGGAAGAAAAGAAGAAAGCATATAGAGTGTGGTTGGGTAGTAGAGGGAATGAAGATTCCGAGAGACAGAAACGACGCGAGGTACGTGGAGAAGTAAAGAGGGTGGTGAAGAGAGTAGTGTAAGGAAAGTTAAGAGAAGAGTAGATGTTAGTTGAATTTGGAAGGAATCTGAGTGTAAAATGGAGGGATGAGTAAGAAACTGTTCTGGAAAGAAGCTCAAGAAAGTTAGGGAAGGTAGCAAGGGAAAACAGTAAGGGTTTGAAATATATGAATGGGACGAATGCTAGCCGAGAAGCAAGAGAGATCGAAA
>CM064569.1:2688159-2690659 GCA_032716605.1 Paralithodes platypus
CTCACGAGTATTGTTCAATTCACCAATACTGTAAGTTCGTGTCGTGTCTGTGTTTTATGTGTGGAAGTAAAATGAATATGATGGATTTACCTTCTTACCTTCCCTTGTCTTCTGTTACCCACTTTCTCTTTCACCCAACCCTACCATGAACCACCCACTCCTGCCTTACTTACCCAACCTTTCCCTACACACAGCCCCCTATACCTACCCTCTCCTTCCTTACTCACCCCACCTTACCCTACACCCAGCCCCACCCCCCCATACCCACTTCCTTCCTCACCCACTCCTGCCTTACTCACCCTTCCCTGCCTCACCCAACCTTACCTACACTCAGCCCCCCATTCCTACCCTCTACTTCCTCACCCACTCCTGCCTTACTCACCTTTCCCTTCCTCACCCAACCTTACCCTACACCCCCTCCCCTACCCACCTCCTTCCTCAGGCACTCCTAGCTTACCCAACCTTACCCTACACCCACCCTCTCCTTCCTCACCCACTCCTGCCTTACTCATCCTTCCCTGCCTTACCCTACACCCAGCCCCCATACCCACCTCCTTCCTCACCCTTCTCCGTCTCACCAACCTTACCCTACACCCCCTCCCCCCCCCCCATACCCACTTCCCTCCTCACCCACTCCTGCCTTACTCACCCTTGTCTCACCCAACCTTACCTTACACTTAGCCCCCCCATACCCACCTCCTTCCACATACCCTTCGTGTCCTACCTCACTCAACCATAGCTGGGATTAGAAAGTTTGAATTAATTCCGAGTTAAATTTATTCGTATTGCGTGAATTACTCTATTTTATCAAACATTAGTATCGTTTAGTAATGTTGCAGCTAGGCCCAGATACTAAACAGTTATTACAAGTTATTGAGGGCTGGATTAAATACTCGGATACAATATTATACAACATTGTTCGTTCATATTACAGTATTACATATTAGAGATTGTTCAATTATCTGTGTGTTACCTTTTTTGTATTAGAATTGATTTCAATTGAAGTCCAGTTGATTATTCGCTAATTATTTTCAAATTAACGAAAGTGGAATAAGAGCTAATTTCAAATTAGTTTTCTCATGAATACTATTTATTTTTTTATAAAATACACCAGCTTTTACAACACAATGGAAATCATTGATGAATATATATTTTTGTTTAATGATTACGCCTATATAGTCACATTTCAAAATCAAATGATAAATGACTTATAGGGAAATACCAATGATATTGTATTAATGTAAACTGTCAAAGATCCCAATATGGTGATACATTATTGCCGAAATACAGTACACATTACTGTAGTACACTACAATTTAAGAATATTTGTACATTGGTAAAATTGTTATATGATAATAATTATTGAACTAAATTTCTAGTATCATATTTACGAACAAATAATGTATATATTTCATAAATTAATGTCTTGAATTTATTATAAGTTATATTCAGTGTATGCCATATTTCACAACATTTTAATTATTGAAAAATCCTAGCCATTTTAAGTCTGGACAGGCAGGCAAGAGGGGAGCAAGAATTCAAGATTTATGGAGCGTAGACCTGAGTAATTGCTTGATATCTGTGGACCTAGCTGCAGGCCAAGGAAAGGTACAGGGGCCACAATCTTAGTACTGAGAGAGAGAGCGAGAAGGAGGGAGGGAGAGAGGGAGAGGGAGAGAGCAGGAAGGGGGAGGTGAGATGGAGAGAGACTGACTAACTTATAGAGCGTAGACCTTAGTAATTGTAAGATATATGTAGGAGTAGCCGCTGGTCAAGGTATATAAGGTACAGGTGCCACAGTGTAATTAATGAGGGGAGTCTTGGTACGATCGCTCAAAAAACTCTGTTCACAGTTGGCTAGGAAAGGCAGAGTCAACAAAAATGATGGCACTGTCGTGTGTGTTTATTTTGTTTTTTTTTTTTTTTTTTTTTAAACTTTTTTTTTTTTTTTTTTTTTTTTGTTTTTTTTTTTTTTTTGTTATTTTTTTTTTTTTTATTTTTTTTTTTTTTGTTTTTTTTTTTTTTTTTTTTTTTTTTTTTCTTTTTTTTTTTTTTTTTTTTTCCCCAGATAAAAATACACAACCCATAATAACAAACCATGTTTTTTTTCTTTTTTTCCTTTTACTAAATATGACTATGACCGTTTAGACTACTGCATTATGTATCCATTTCTGAATAAATGGGTGGTAACGTTTACTCTGTATTATATATGAGCACCCCCCTCAAAAAAAAAAAAAAAAAAAAAAAGAAGAAGAAAACTGGGGAAGGTACCAGAGTTAATAGATACATGCATACATACCCCCCTACCCACCCACACTTCCTTATCTATCAAGTTCAATGAAAAGCTACCTCTTTGCGTTTGTTAATGACACAAAATATAAACAAATATGTTTCTAGGTTCGGATAAAGGACGGATAATTATAAAACTGCAGGAAGATATTTTACTAATTCTATAATAGAACGAAGGTTGTGGATATGTACTATAAAGTGAACATTACTT
>CM064569.1:2693159-2720659 GCA_032716605.1 Paralithodes platypus
AGAAGGTTAAGGGGGTAGTACTCACTTTTTCTGGACCCCTTTCGCCCTCATAAAACCTCTTAAAACCTCAAAACTAATATGCTAAAGCATATTAGTTTTGAGGTTTTAAGACGTTCGTTCCGTACACAGACACACGCAAACCTCTCATACCCACCTACAAGCATACGCACATAAACCCTCCCACACTCATTACCAATAAAGCTTTAAAATGTCCAAGCTCAAAAACCCGGAGGGTAGGATGCTGCGCGGCGGGTGTAGGGGCCCAGGGAGGCATTCATAGAGTGCATTATATCGCTTGTTGTGCCCACAGCTGACTCCAAAATAAAAATGCCTCTTTTCACCCTACAAAACGATCAGGCTAATTTGCAAGACCGCCCGGGACGCGTCGGGTAGAAAGGGGCTGAACCATTCCCCACTCATTTTCACCTATAAGCATTCATAAATCTATATATTTGTCACCGTATAGGCTCCGAAGATATATGGGTTTACAGTTTATGCAATTATATAGAGGATAAAATGTTCTATATGGCTAATTGAATAGGTGTTTGATAATTATTAATGGGCTACCGCGGCAGTGTTGACATCTTGGTGGTCGCGGGATTGTCTAGCCGCCATGGAAGGCTCAGGGTACCGTTTGTCCGCGATTTTTTTTCTGTCCTTTCTTTTTTTTTATTTTTATTTCCGAGGCCAAATTTTTATCGTGATGCATTTCTTTCTGGTGAATGAAGGGCTGGGGGGGGGGGGGGAGCCGTCATACAAACGTTGAGATATAAACGTGAGAGACAAACGTGGGATATCAACAACGTGACAGTACGCTGTGAGAGAGACCAGAGAGGGAAGGAAAAAATGTACACGTAGAAGAATGAGAGAAAACTGGAGACGGGTATGGTAGGGTGGGAAGGGAAGGAGTTGTGGAAATGGGTTATTAAGGGCGGTAGGCTTTGCTTGCAACACGGGAACTTAATTACGTATACAGTACATATATAGACATACATATCTACGCACACAAGCATACACAACCACATTTACACCTATAAACACTTACCTACACACATATATACGGGTATACATTATAAGCGGGTGGGAGGGGCTTGAGGGGTACAACCACGAGCCATAATAATACCAGCACACTCATTTCGATCTTTTAGTCTTTAAAGCCAAGTTGGGAAGCCTCAGGGATATAACAGAACATTGGATTATCTCACTTGGGTTCGATACAGATTCAGTTGGATGTGCAGGTATTATGGTTCATGAGTGTACAAATGGGTTAGGGAGGATTGGTGGGTTTAGCTTGCAACAGACGTTCAACTACGTACGGTCGAGGTTAATGAGTGTTGTCAAATATTTCACAAAGTTTCGGACATTGACTAATACTTTGAGGGATAAGCACTTTTCCCAGTAACTATAAAGATACCAATAACACTTTTTGAGCGAACACCACTGGAATCTATGACAACACTTAAGGGGAGATCTCCACTTGAGGGATTTTTTTCTTGACCCCTTCCTCCCTCATGTTTAGCCCCATTGCTTTTGATATTATAAAACGTTTGCCCCATTAGTTTAGCGATTTTAAGAACTTTCACCCCATATTAAGACCTTTCGTGCAATTCAGGTGTCGATTTTATCCTGGCGAGCGATAGCGAGCCTGTAATTTAAGCGGAATCGGCCTTCGGCCGGGACATTTTTCTACCGAAAAATGTACAAATTTATCTTGAAAGGGACTCAAGGGGGTGTAATTTTAAGCTTGATGGAGGTCTAGGGAACAAACTAAATACCTCCCCTTAATACCCCCGATTGTACATATACTGTACAAGCACACCTACGCACAGAATCACATACACATACAAGCTCACCCACACAAACACATCCTTTACTTGTTTATTTTTTTCCCTCCCCAGACCTCCATCAAGCTTATATAAAATTACCCCCTACGAGATAAATTTGTGCTTTTTTCGGTTGAAAAATGGCCCGGCCAATGGCCGATTCCTCCTAACTTGCAGGCTCGCTATTGCTCACCAGGGAAAAATCGACACTTTAATGGCACGAAATGTCCTAAAATCGGCAAACTAAGGAGGCAAATGTCGTAAATCGTTATATATCAAAACTAATTCAACAGCTGAGCTCTGGAACTCTATCCCAGAATCAGTCTTTCCCTCTTCCTATGACTTAAATAGCTTCAAACTCCGTGTGTCCAGGCATTTTGGCTCGAACGTCCCTTTATTTTGGCCCTGTCACTCTTTCAACTATGGGGAAGCACTCGCTATAGGCAGTTCTGCCCTTTGCCTCCCTCACTCACATAGAAAACAAAAAAATGGGACTAAAAATGAGGAAGAAGTGGTTCAGAAACCCTCCTTAGCCCTTTTTGTAGATTACGCTAATTTCCTGTTATTGTAGCTACCCTTATACAATTTTATTTAGATTAGGAAATGGGTCTCATAGTAAGTATATTAAACCTACATCTAATAACTCGTTCAATATAATGGGTCTCATAGTAAGTATATTAAACCTACATCTAATAACTCGTTCAATATAATGGGTCTCATAGTAAGTATATTAAACCTACATCTAATAACTCGTTCAATATAATGGGTCTCATAGTAAGTATATTAAACCTACATCTAATAACTCGTTCAATATAATGGGTCTCATAGTAAGTATATTAAACCTACATCTAATAACTCGTTCAATATAATGGGTCTCATAGTAAGTATATTAAACCTACATCTAATAACTCGTTCAATATAATGGGTCTCATAGTAAGTATATTAAACCTACATCTAATAACTCGTTCAATATAATGGGTCTCATAGTAAGTATATTAAACCTACATCTAATAACTCGTTCAATATAATGGGTCTCATAGTAAGTATATTAAACCTACATCTAATAACTCGTTCAATATAATGGGTCTCATATAAGTATATTAAACCTACATCTAATAACTCGTTCAATATAATGGGTCTCATAGTAAGTATATTAAACCTACATCTAATAACTCGTTCAATATAATGGGTCTCATAGTAAGTATATTAAACCTACATCTAATAACTCGTTCAATATAATGGGTCTCCTAGTAAGTATATTAAACCTACATCTAATAACTCGTTCAATATAATGGGTCTCGTAGTAAGTATATTAAACCTACATCTAATAACTCGTTCAATAATGGGTCTCCTAGTAAGTATATTAAACCTACATCTAATAACTCGTTCAATATAATGGGTCTCATAGTAAGTATATTAAACCTACATCTAATAACTCGTTCAATATAATGGGTCTCATAGTAAGTATATTAAACCTACATCTAATAACTCGTTCAATATAATGGGTCTCGTAGTAAGTATATTAAACCTACATCTAATAAACTCGTTCAATATAATGGGTCTCATAGTAAGTATAGTAAACCTACATCTAATAACTCGTTCAATATAATGGGTCTCATAGTAAGTATATTAAACCTACATCTAATAACTCGTTCAATATAATGGGTCTCATAGTAAGTATATTAAACCTACATCTAATAACTCGTTCAATATAATGGGTCTCGTAGTAAGTATATTAAACCTACATCTAATAACTCGTTCAATATAATGGGTCTCATAGTAAGTATATTAAACCTACATCTAATAACTCGTTCAATATAATGGGTCTCGTAGTAAGTATATTAAACCTACATCTAATAACTCGTTCAATATAATGGGTCTCATAGTAAGTATATTAAACCTACATCTAATAACTCGTTCAATATAATGGGTCTCATAGTAAGTATATTAAACCTACATCTAATAACTCGTTCAATATAATGCTACCCATTTTATATTGTATTCTTGATGACACTAGACGATTTTATTATGCACAGTAAAAGTCTCATAAGTAAATAGCCTAAAAATCATAAGTAAATAGCCTAAATAATGTTGTGATAATACCGCCTATAAACGGCAATTCTGCGGGTAGTGTGTGTGTGTGTGTGTGTGTGTGTGTGTGTGTGTGTGTGTGTGTGTGTGTGTGTGTGTGTGTGTGTGTGTGTGTGTGTGTGTGTGTATACGTCTGTTCCTGCGTGCGTGTGAGTGTACGTGTTTGTTTGTTTTTTTCTATTTTGACGCATGAGTTCGTGAACGTGATTTTGTATATATACCGTTTATACAGTATGTATATATATATATATATATATATATATATATATATATATATATATATATATATATATATATATATATATATATACTTACATTGTCGATTGGGTATAATTGGGTGTATATTATATCTTTGGCTTTACCCTCTTCCCCTGCCCTCCCTTCCTTCCTTCCTGAACATTTTGGTTGGCCATTCTCCCCTGCAGCAATTACCTCCTTACTCTTTTTAATAATAGAGCCAGTTGGTCATGAGAACGTAATGAGCTAGCCACTTAATCCAAACCCCTCCTTTTGTACTATTATATATATATATATATATATATATATATATATTGAGAATATATCACAAATACTCGTGAGCCACTAAATGACTGCCGTGGTGTAGTTGATTAAAGCGTCGGCTATCGTCCTGATGGTCGACGGTTAGATCCCCACTGAGAGATTAGAAGCATATATATATATTATTTTGTTCTCGTATTCTGTATATGATTTTTTGTGCTGGTATCATCATTTATGCCTTTCTATTGTTGTTGTTTTTCATTCCAGTGGTTATCTTATGTTGTTGTTGTTGTTGTTGTTGTCATCATCATCGTCTTCTTTTCGTATTTTTGTCCGTCATTTCCTTGCTTTATAGTATCACACTCATCGATATCCGTATTTCATCACCACCATCATTCTCTCTCTCTCTCTCTCTCTCTCTCTCTCTCTCTCTCTCTCTCTCTCTCTCTCTCTCTCTCTCTCTCTCTCTCTCTCTCTCTCTCTCTCTCTCCCCCCATTCCTGCTTCCCCCCTTTGTATTAACTTCCTGTTGCTTTCAATTAGCCACTTGCGAGTTTCGAGCTATAAGGAGGTTTAGTTCAAGTTGTCGACATCTGTACTTAACAGAATGGCAAAATATAAGAGGGTTTGTGGTGGATGTATATAATGTTTGAATAAAATATTCGATTTTTATTTATTTTTTGTAATATTTTGTATGTGTATTTATTTATTTTTGTTATTTATGTTTTATAGTCAACATCAATAGTTCACCAAAGATCTTGATGATAATTTGTGTGATACTGTAGTTTATCCTTTACCTATGTTTATTATCGTTCATCCTTCCCTCTTTCTATTACTTGAGGTTCCTTCTCACCCCTCCCCGATCTCCCTCTTTCATCCGCCTATCCTGTTTTGTTCTTGTTCTATCCTCTGTCAGCCTTCCTTACCTGCCTTGCTCTACTGTTCTTGCCCCCCCCCCCTCTCTCTCTCTCTCTCTCTCTCTCTCTCTCTCTCTCTCTCTCTCTCTCTCTCTCTCTCTCTCTCTCTCTCTCTCTCTCGGCCTTTCCCTCTTCCCCTGCCTTTCCCTCTTCCCCTGCCTTTCCCTCTTCCCCTTCTCCGTGTTTCCTCTTGCTTTCCCATTTTACTCTCGTTCATCGAACTTTTACTTCCTTTTACTTGTTTCTCCCTCTTCCTTAAGTTTCCTCTTGTTTTCCCATTTTACCATCGTACCATCGTTCATCCAATGTCTACTTTGATAATGACACGAAAGGTCTTATAATGGCCTAACTAATGGGGCGAATGTCTTCAAATCTAAAAGCTAATGGGGTTAAACATGAGAGAGAAGGGGGCCAGAACACCCCCTCCCCTTAACATATATGTACTCCTTTATCTCCAAGTATGTCCCACTCCCTCCCTCACCCATTCATCCTTTACCCCGTCCCCCCATCCTTCCCCCTCTCTCCCCTCCCCTCCTTCATCCCCCTCCCCCTCCATCCTCTCCTCTCTCTGACCCTTCCCCTCCTTCATCCCCTCTCTCTGACCCCCCTCCCCCTCCATCCTCCCCTCCCTCTATGCCTCCCTCCCCTCCTGCACCCCCTCCCCCTTCATCCTTCCATCTCTCTCTGAACCCCACCCCACCCCCCGCTCCCTAAGCCCGCCTGAGGTCCACCGGTGTAATCCCCTGTGTGTGTAAGGTGACCCTGCTGACCAGATAGGGGAACCAGAAGTAGCCACACCAGTCACATTAACCACTTGGCCACCTCTCCCTCTGTGCTTGGGGGGGAGGAGATGAGAGGGGGGGTTTAGTGGGATGTGGGGTGAGAGGGTGGATGCTTGGAGAGGTGTAGGGGAGTCCATGTTACCCCTTGCAATATGATGGGGCTATTATCGGTTATTGTATACAACTTTACGCTGGTATATTAAAGTTAAAGGTGACTTGAAGTAGCCACACCAGCTACAACCTGTCTCCATGGTTGGGGGTACAGTATACGATGAGAGGTAAAGTGTGTGGGAGGGGAGGGGGGGGGGGGGGTGCAGTGGAGAGATTTACTATCATCATCAACATTATTATTTTTATTTTTATTTTTTCATTGTAACTTTTATTATTATTTTTTATTATTATTATTAATAATAGCAGTTGTTGGAGTAGCATAATTATTAGAATTAATTTGTCATTATATTTTATTTTAGTGTATTTATTTATTATTATTGTTTTTAATATTCTATTATATATCTATTATTTTGATTTTCTTGGGGGGGGGGGTGACTTGCAATAGCCACGCCAATGTCGCCACATTTGTCTGGGGTTGGGAGGATGCCACGAGAGGGGATTTGTGGAGTTTGGATGGGTGAGAGAGGGAGATGGGGATACTTGCAGATAAAGGGGTACATATATTATAGGGGGGGGGGGGGTTCATGGCGTACTAGTTGAGATGAATGGATAAGCCGTTCGAATGATTCTAACAGCGGAAATGTTGAAATTGTTAAAGATGATATGGTTGATTGATGACTATTGAGAAACAATAGGAATATACGGTAGACGTAGGAAGTGCAGAGCTGCAAGTGTTGGGTGGGGGGGGGGGGGGGGGTAGACGATTCTGCTGTATGGAACCTTATAGGGAATTTGAAAAGTATGTTAATTAGAATGGGAGTTCTGAGTTTGTGTAAGCAGTTGAAATATTTGTATATGCCAGAGACTGGGAATACTGATACGTGAGTCAAACGAGGATTGAACTATTAAAAACATAGGATGGTAACGTGATTAATATGTCGGGGTTCAGCAGATTTTGGTATTTGAGGAGAAAAGGTGTAATATAGATTAACCCCTGCTGTACCGTCGACATAATGTGTCTTTAATTCAGTCAACTATTATTCGACGTTATTCAGTTCAGGAAGGATCTTTAACAATTATATGTCTTCGAACTATCTCAATCCAACCTTTTAACTACCATAGATCCTTCCTAAGCTCCATAAAATCTTCTAAATAGAGCTAGAATATATTATAACACACGTCGCTGGTACAGGAAGGGTTAAGGGCTTTTACATGATAGTTGGGGAGAACTAGCCTGGCTATGGTGTGTGTGTGTGTGTGTGTGTGTGTGTGTGTGTGTGTGTGTGTGTGTTTGTGTGTGTGTGTGTGCTATTATTTCAGAAGTTAGCATTTTGCTATCATTATATCATTATAATTATTATTAGGCATTGTTTAATGAGTATATTTGAGGAAAGTACGAAATATTGAAGAATAATTATGAAATGCTCTATTACACTTACAAAGGGCTACCCCATGGATTTCATATAACCTATGGCACTGTGTTGGTGGTGTAATGGGTTAGATGCTTATGTTCAGGGTGTGGTGTCTCGAGTTCGTATCCCGGGAGGATCATATGCTTTCATTAGTTTATTCTAGTGCATTGGGGTTTGTAATAGACGATTAATGTTAAGAACGGAGTGTTCCTTAACCCCTTCTGTACCAGCGACGTCCCTTTTACTTTATTCTGGCTACAGTTGGACGATTTAATTCAGTTTAAAAAGGACTTCCAGCTATGAACAAGCTTTAACTATCACTTAACACTTTCTACTACCACAGATCCTTCTTAAACTGCACAAAATCGTCTAAATATAGCTAGCATATGATTAAAAAGACGTCGTCGGTACAGTAACTACTAACTACTATAACAACCCCATGAGCTTACCTCTGAATCGGCCTGCTAGAGACTACAAAGAAAAGCGGCGAATATGGGTGATAAATGATACCCTCCTCTGTTGCTACTTGATACACCCTCACCACACTAGGATACAATGTTTCTTAACCAAACATAACCAAATTTAACTATACCAAACCTGATCTAACTGTATCAAACCTAATCTAACTGTACCAAACCTAATTTAACTATACCAAACCTAATCTAACTGTACCAAACTTAATCTAACTATACCAAACCTAATCTAACTATATCAAACCTAATCTAACTGTACCAAACCTCATCTAACTATACCAAACCTGATCTAACTATACCAAACCTAATCTAACTGTACCAAACCTAATCTAACTAACAAACCTAATTTAACTATACCAAACCTAATCTAACTGTACCAAACCTAATCTAACTATACCAAACCTGATCTAACTGTATCACACCTAATCTAACTGTACCAAACCTAATCTAACTGTCTAACTGTACCAAACCTAATCTAACTATACCAAACCTAATCTAACTGTACCAAACTTAATCTAACTGTACCAAACCTAATCTAACTGTACCAAACCTAATCTAACTGTACCAAACCTAATCTAACTATACCAAACCTAATCTAACTATACCAAACCTAATCTAACTGTACCAAACCTAAACTTTTACGCCCAGAATTGTATCGATCTATACATGACCAGACTATCTGATCCCCGATGGGGTGGCACCGAATGAATTACTTCCAAATTCCGAGGCAGTTTAAATTGATGTTTATAAACATACCATGGTAGTGCAGTAGTAACTCTGGGTGGTTCTTAATCCTATTCTAAGTTTATCCTAATTGTAAAAAAGTCGTTTAGCGTTATTCAGAATTGAGTGGGAATAAGGTACTGGTATGTTTAATTGGTATAGGAGTCATGCTTAGTTAAGAAAATCAAGTACCGGGTAACCCAGATGGTGGGAATAAAGAAATTATTTATACAAATATTTGCATCGTAAGACTACTTAGGGAACTGGAGACACAGGGTAGAGTATTTAAGTGCTTATGTACCAGGGTGTTCTTGGCAAATACTATTATGTGTATGACATGTACTAAGATTTGCATGATAGTATTTACCGAAGTATAGTTTATAGTGAAGCAATTGTGGGGGATATAGTAGCAGTGTATAATATATATAGGCCTACCCAGGTGTTACATTGCATATCTGAGGGTTTTCGTTGCATGCACTCCATGAACTCTTACTTACAGTATATACAGTATTATTGGATAGACTTCGTATGTAATTAGGTCTACGTGATATGTACTCACGCTTTTCGTCGTATATATATACCAAGGTTCGTGTAACATACCAGAGTCAGCTCTTCAAATGAAGGATTGTAGTGATTAGCAGAAATTACAAGGGATTTACGTATATGGCAGGCCTATGTCAGATCTATGGGTGACCCATTTAAAAATGTATACCAGTATTTACGACACGTACTTGATTCTTTGTCTCATATACCAATATCTGCGTGACGATATGTACCTGGGTCGGGCCTACAAGAAGGTAATCCATTGGGTAATGTGGGAAAAGAAGATAAGGCTATCATAATAGGTGTCTCATGTATATAATGGTGGGAGTAATATGTAGCAGGGTGTTCATGGCATGTAATAGGTCCTCGTCTCACTCATTTACCAAGGTGTGTGTGCCATCATATACCCGAGTAGAGCCTACACATGAAGGAATCTGGTAGTGGGTGGTGGGAGGTACTGTAGTAGTGGTGGTGGGGGGAGGGGAGGATGGTGCAACCCGAGCCTCCCACCACCCCCGTCACAACAATAGCCGAGCCCCCCCTAGCGACCCTCACACTCGGGGTAGTGGCGAACATGATTGGCTGGCTCAACACTCTTTCCCCATGCCCGCACCGTCGCCAATACACACCAGGGAAACATGTATATAACTCTAATTTACCCCATTAACCTTCTAATTTCCTCCCGATTTAAGACTGCCATATTTATTCTATAATAAGTTAAAGATTATCTGGCCTTTTTGAACTAGGAAATTCGGTGTTTTTAAAGGGAAATAGGGCGTTGATCAAGGGGAATAGGCTGGGTGGGGGAGCTTTGGCAACGTTGATTGGGGCAGATCAAGCCTTGTGCCCGGACCCTTCAGGCACAGGCGAAAAAAATCGGGCTGCCCTCAGTTGAGACACAAAAAACGGTGTGGGTATACCGGTTGGGCGGCTTCTGACGACGGGGGTTCCGGTTGCGTCGTCGTCGTCGTGTTCGTCTCCTTCGTCGTCGTCTTCGTCGTCGTCTCCTTCAGCGTCTTCTGCACCTACTTCGCCATCGCTTTATTTCGTCGATTTTCCGCTCCATCAAGTTTTAACCCTTTCAGTCCGAATACTATTTGTTCAATGTACTACTTCCAATTGATTTTATCTACGTAAGAAATGCAATATCGTATTCAAACGCTTTTGAAACTGTCGCGATTTACTCATTCCAATCGACGTCGACTTTATTAAGTTCTATAAAAGTATTGATATCTGCAGAGGAGTTTATTCACATTAAACACAATCTCTCTAAACCACTGGGTAAACGTGTTTATGATAGTGTCTTTGTTTATCCGTATTCATTCACCCTGATTAGCTAAATTTATGTTCTTTTATCCCAAAACGCATTAGGCTATTTTACCTATTTTGCTAGCCAAGTTGACACTTTTGTCAATTTTACCCTTTCAATATACAATGACGCATTTTTTCTATGGCCTTCTGGCTATATTTAGTAATTTTTTATCTTTCAGTATTCGAGGACGCATTTTTACGCTTTATGCTGGATATAATTGGAGGATATTGTGCAAGTTAGGAAGGATCTCTTAACTCTCATAGCTCTCGTAAGTTCTTCCTAAAATTAATCATATCGTTTAATGGCAGATAGAACAAATTGTCTAAACACGTCACAATTCTCAAGGGGTTAATCCACTGTCTTTCCTAGGCTGGGTAAAATAATCTACAGTTCGATTGAATTATTAATAGAAGATAATTTAAATTGTTTTGAAGAAGTTAATCGATATATAGGATTTTGACTGACAGATCATTACTGATCATGGAAAATGATCTACACAAAAGAATGGTAATTTATCATGTGTTGTCAATATAGCTATATATAATTCAACTGTACTTCTAAATGTGTCACTATCGAAACATGAAGGATTTAATGCTGCGCAATAATTATTTTTATTACACATAAAACAATGCTTGAAAATATAGAATAACCAAAAGCCTTTTGCGTAGAAAAATATCTTAGATGGCCGGGCCTACTTATACCTATTATAACACATTTCGGCTCGAACGTTCCTTGATTTTGGCCCTGTCACTCTTTTAACTCTGGGGGAGGCACTCGTTACCGGCAGTATTGTCTTTTATCTCCCTCATCCACATAGAAAAAAGAAACAAAAATGACTCCTCTTAGCAATGGCGGACAGAGTACCCCGGTCACTTTTGTTCAGCCCGTGTACCGTTGTTTACGATGGCGGGTAGGGTAGTGGGGTAAGCCGATCATTGAAGAAGAGCCGGTGTAATGGTGTATACACAGTGACCCCAACCCTTCAGTCCCTACCACCAAGGTGAGCTATAGTAATACACACTTTGTATTCACACCCTATTGTGGTTTCTTTACTTACGGGGCTAGTGGCTGTTATTTTTTGGTCAATATTTCCTTTATTCATATATATTTTAGTTTTCTCGCTAGACCTTCATCAAACTTAGAAAAACACCCCCTATTCAAGATTAATTTGTACATTCTTCGGTAGAACAAATTTCCGGCCGAAGGCCGGTTCCTCTTAAATAGGCTCGCTATCGCTCGCCAGGAAAAAATCGACACCTAAATGGCACGAAAAGTTTTAAAATTGACAACGAAATGGGGCGAAAGGTGTTAAAATCGCCAAACTAATGGGCAGAACGTCATATAATCTGAAAACTAATGGGGCTAAACACGAGGGAGCAGGGGGACCAGAATACCGACCCCTCCCCCCCTTAAGACAGAGGGTACTGAGCGCAATGGTTTGTTGTTGTTAAGCTGGTATCACACGAGAGCTTTTATAGTCAACATTCGAGGATCAACATCATCCTGGCAAGATTTCTCGGAAACTAGACTGATAGTAGATGAATTTAGGTAACCGAAAACAATCTAAATGTTAACCTCATAAACTGCCAGACCAGTGTTAAGGATAAATGTTGAGGGAAAAATATGCGCTCGTGTGATACCGGCTTTAGTATTATTGTTATATGGCTGTGTGTGTCGGGAGGATGTTATTGCTGTGGCTGGGGAGAGAAGACAATTTAGATGTGTTTTATGTATATGTTATTGATATCAATTTTAGCATGTATACGGATAGGTCGTACTGTAGGTCGCTAACCAATGTGTGTACCAATTATGCATACCCAACTCTACGAATCCCTGCCGATGCTGGTATTGAGCGTAATCGCTGTCATTTGTCTTAGGTATAACAGGGTACACTTTAATGAACCCTAGTATTAAATGTGGGATAGGACCCGCTCTACATGTTTCCATTAAAAAAACAAAATAATTGAGGAAAGTCAAAGTAAGCCCCTTCCCAGTGTACAGTTGCCCGCATACATTTTGTACACACTCCATTAGTTTATGTATGGACAGAAAATTGAAAGGTGTATCTATCTATCTATCTATTGCCGGACGCCTTACTCCCCTTACGAAGGTGGCCATACACAGAATGCCCCCAAGCGGACCTATTCCCTGTGAGAGGGACAACCCGAGCCAGTTTAGTGAAGGACTTACAGGATTGACCACTCAATTTAGGATCCGTCCGACTCCGAGGCCCTCTGTGTATCTTGTTAGCACTGTTTTTCTACAGTGGTGTTCGGCTAATCCATCCACTAACCTGCCTTACCCTTAGGTAAGCAGTACGGATTTGTATCAGGTTTACTCCCCTAGACAGGTTGCCAACCAAGGCTGACGAGTCCCATCCACCCGGATTTGTATAAGGTTGTCTCCCCTAGATGAGTTCCCGACTAAGGCTAACGAGTCCCATCCACCCAAAAGGTGTATAATTTGATCAATTAACGGATTTCTAGCAAGTTATTTTGTGTAAGTCAATCATACTAACGTTTCATTCCATACATAAAACCATGTAGTGGATTCATATTCATGCGGCCAACTGTTCAGTATAAAGTTTTAGATCTTGGAATAATTTAGTACGGTCAATTATATCAACCGTGTATCTTCAGTGTAGGCATTAAACATTTAGACGTTAACGCCAGACATCTTTTAAAATAATAATAATAAATAAAAAATAAATTATGCAAGACCACACGATGTGTGTGTGTGTGTGTGTGTGTGTGTGTGTGTGTGTGTGTGTGTGTGTGTGTGTGTGTGTGTGTGTGGTGTGTGTGTGTGTGTGTGTGTGTGTGTGTGTGTGTGTGTGTGTGTGTGTGTGTGTGTGTGTGTGTGTGTGTGTGTGTGTGTGTGTGTGTGTGTGTGTGTAACATTATATTTATAAGACTTAACAAACAAAAATGTGTAACATTATATTTATAAGACTTAACAAACAAATATTATTGTTGGATTTTAAGGGCCCCTCTACAAAATTAATGATAATCTTTCAAATGAGATGTTAACACGCAATTTTGTGGTTGCCTCCATTTCGGTATCTACATACATTTGATTAATTACTTTTAACACTTTAATGATCCCCGAGCCTCTTGGTTCATCTTAATGAACCACAAAAGATTTGAAGCAACTGTTTAGCTCGAATATTGAGATTCACTTTCTAATATTGTAAATATTCGAAAACCTATCATATCAGGTTTTTGAATGACTATGCTAAATGGCTTCCCATGATTGTATGTCAATTGTTATTACATTTTGAGTGTCTATAAATTGCTGAATGGGAAATAATATATATCCTGTTAATAAAATTACAGTTTATGATAACAAATGGCTGGGGAAGGTCATGATAAAGGCATATAAACATACTTGTGTAAACCCTTGAAAATAGCGTGTCTGTGTTGAGAGAGAGAGAGAGAGAGAGAGAGAGAGAGAGAGAGAGAGAGAGAGAGAGAGAGAGAGAGAGAGAGAGAGAGAGAGAGAGAGGAGACGAGAAGAGAGAGAGAGAGAGAGAGAGAGAGAGAGAGAGAGAGAGAGAGAGAGAGAGAGAGAGAGAGAGAGAGAGAGAGAGAGAGAGAGAGAGAGAGAGAGAGAGAGAGAGAGAGAGAGAGAGAGAGAGAGAGAGAGAGAGAGAGAGAGAGAGATTTGTTTTGTTATTTATTTGTATCTATTGGTAGTTTTTAGTTATATTGTGCTATTGATTTATAATTGAATTTCCAGCTGTCCAATACAATGATGCAGTACTTTATAGTAATTAATACAAGCAGTATAACTGTTTATCGTATCAGTAATTAGAATATAGCGCAACTTTACTTATACTGTACAGCATATATATATATATATATATATATATATACTGTACAGTATATGCATAGGCCTTACTATAAACCTTCCTTGGTGTGTACTCTGAAACATAGGCCCTATGACATGGTACGGAATTCAACTTTCCCCAAGTAGGATTTCCCATCTTCTATACATACAGTATATGCATATGGGAAAAGGTTGGTAAGTTTTGATTGCGCTGTGGCCGAATGGGTTAAAGCGTGGGATGTCATTATGAGCGACTGTGGTTCGAAATGTGGCTGAAGCCTTAACATTTATTCATGTAACTCATGCGTATTTGTAAGATTATATATATATATATATATATATATATATATATATATATATATATATATATTATATATATATATATATATATATATATATATATATATATATATATATATATATATATATATATATATATATATATATATATATATATATATATATAGAGAGAGAGAGAGAGAGAGATAGATTGTAAATTGTGTGTATTAAGAAAACCTTCCTTTGGCAAGGGTCTATATTATATATAAGATTGCTAAGGTGTTACCATTCTTATAACAAAATAGGTAAGGTTCGAAATGTACTGTTATATCAGGTAAAAGTTATTAAATAATTGATATTTTTTTAGATACCCCTTTGATGATTTTATTCAACTTAGTCATGAAAACCTTATGTCAATAAAAGGGTTTAAGAAAGTTTGGACTTGCTTATGCATTTATTTAGTTACTTACTTTTTTGGAAATAGTATGAACGAACTTTGAGAGCAGTGGGTCATATCGAACTGCTGATAATAATTCGGTGGCCAGAATATGAGGACAATGTGGAGGAGGAAAAAAGAGGAGGGTATATAGAGGAGGAGGAGGAGGAGGAAACTTTAAGAATGAAGACAACGAGGAAGAATTGGAGGAGTAAGAATATTAAAAGAAAATGAAGGATGAATGCAGAAATAATGAGAGATAGAACTTCATAGGAGAGGAGAATCAAAAGTAGACAAAGCATAAACATTAAAAGAACAGCATGTAGAGGAGACAGGAAAAACTGAAGAAGTGAGGTTAACTATGGATCTTGACAGAGTTTGTATATATATATATAAATAATTAATACATAATAATAAACAACTACAAATGAGAACTTGGTGAAGAACAAATAACATATCATAATTACAAACTATGATATGTATAAACCTTATAAGCCTTCTTTTGATGCATTGATTTTGTTCTTTTTTCTTTCTCTTTCCGAGCGCTAGTGAATTCTTCGGAAAAATTGGCGCTTATGAGAAATAAGTAACATGCTTATTATTATTATTATTATTATTATGTTATTGAGTACATTTCTTTCAAAATTCATATGATATATCTTATCTGATCTTACAGCTAGCCCAAAACCCTGCATATCACTAGTCAGAGCTATTACACCTTACCTGATCAAATAGCTACCATAAAAACCAGCCCTACCTCTACCGAGTCAGAACCATTATATCTTTAACCCCTTTGAGTACCAGCGACGTGTGTTAGAAAATATTCTAGCTATATTGAGACGATCTTATGCAGCTTAGGAAGTATCTGTGTTAGTTTAAAGGGTTGGTTAAGATAGTTTGAAGCCATATTATTACTAGAGGTCCTTCTTAAGCTGAATATAATCGTCTAATAGTTGCCAGAATAGGATAAAAAAGGACGTCGCTGGTACTGAATGGGTTAAATATAATATAACTACTAACCCAGAACGCCTATCAAGAGTCAGACCTATTACACCATATTTGACCTTATGTCTAACTCGGAACCCTACCTATCATAAGGGAAAGAGATGATATACAGGAGGATGAGAAATGGAGACGATACAAGTGTATGAACAGACTATGACGGAGATGGTGTACTATTTGGAGAACAAAATCGCACGGAGGGGGAAAAAAGAGCTGAAAAGAAAAGGCAAGACAAAAAATATCTAGACTTCTAGTTAAGGTCAGCTGGAAACTATCTTGAAAAGGCGAGGGAATGAATGTGTTGTTGTCGTTGGTGCGTTTTGTCCGAGTTCCCCCTCTTCCCATCCACTCGACCGTCTTAGTTTTCTACGGCACTGCTTCCTCTCACAATCCTTCCCTTTTTTTCGGTATGGTGCTCATGGGAACTCCTTTTTTTTTGTATTAGGAATTCAGGGAGGAAGATTTATATATATTTGTTTTTCTTCTCTCCATCTGTAAGTAAATGATATATATTGATTTTGGTTCGCTGGGTGTAATGGTGTTTTTGTTGGTTTAAGGGGAGATATTTAGTGTTTTCCCTACTTTTTCATCAAACTTAAAATTACACCCCCTAGACCCCCTTTCAAGATAAATTTTTACATTTTTCGGTAGAAAAATGTCCCGGCCGGAGGCCGGTTGCTCTTAAATTACAGGCTCCCTATCGCTCGCCAGGAAAAAATCGACACCTTAACGGCACGAAAGGTCTTAAAATTGACAGAAATGGGGCAAAATGTCTTAAAATATCCAAACTACTAGGGCGAAGGTCTTAAAATCTCAAAAGCAAGGGGGCTAAACATGAGGGAGAAAGGGGTCCAGAAAAAATTCCCTCAAGTGGAAATCTCCCCTTAAGGGTGAGGTGTAGGTGTACGGGGGCTTGGTTTAGAAGTGTGTGATATTGATCTTGTGGAGGTGTGAGGGAAGGAAGGGTTACGGTGGCGTCTTCACACTGCCTCCCCTCACCCACCATTTTATGACTTGTATTAACCCTTTTGGTATATGATGGCGTTTTCCTTCCTCTGATTATGTCTGTTAATAAACGATTATATTCTGTTTCGGAATTATCTGGGGGAGTCGAATATATTTACCCCTATAATTGTTAGAGGTCCTCCCTAAAGCCGGTATCACACGAGAGCTTTTATAGTCAACATTCGATGATCAACATTTTTCTTGCAACATTTCTGGAATATTTTGCACTAGTATCGGAAAATGGACTGATGGTAGAAGAATTTAGGAGACCGATATATTTTAAATGTTGACCTCATAAGCTGCCGGACCAGTGTTGAGGGAAAAAGCGCCCGTGTGATAACGACTTAAGATGTATGAAATAGTCTAGTTTTAGCAAGATTAAATTCAAAAGATGCTATGTTGCTGAAAAAGTTAATCAGATGATTTTGTTGTGTATCTATCTACCACCAATGAATAAATAGGTCTATTTATTTACACCATTTATTTGTGTCTTGAAAGGATTTGGCTAAATGTAAAACAAAAATGTCTAAGTACCATTCTCGTAGTTTTTCGAAAGAAGCCCACCCAATATTTTGTATTATATGTTGTCCAGTTGTTTCTGTTTTGTTATGATCTTTTCTCAGTTCGGGAGTTGAGATTGGCTACTGATTGGGTCAAACTGATTGTCTCTAATTGACTGCAAAATACTCCTATCTTTCTGTTGTAAACATAATTAAGTCAGTAAATGTAGCCAATGAAGTTTTTGAACAATATTTCTATTTTCTTCCTCTCTTGATGTTAACTAAATAAAATCAATAAATGTAGCCATTTTAGAGTTTTAGAGGGGGATTCTGGTCATTTAATTGAGAGAAATGAGAAGGTGTGATATTTAGGTGGTGTGATATGTAGAAGGTGTGATATGTAGAAGGTGTGATATGTAGAAGGTGTGATATGTAGAAGGTGTGATATGTAGAAGGATCGGTTTGGTACATAGTATTATTTGTATTCTATCTACAATCCACTTTATTCAGCTCAGGACTTAATCTATTTTTGTTATTCATTTCACCCCAACACCATACAACACCAATAAAATTAATGGAAGCATAAATGTGAAGGTTATCACACACAGATTTGAAAACACTCTAACCATTACACCACCAAGACAGTTAAACATAATTATATACGAGCTTCACAAATTGCCTTACTTTATCTAAGCAGTCCTTTGCTCAGCGATATTGTCCGACGATTGCTTTAGAAACTATGAAAATATTAGCTTTAGAAACTATGAAAATATTAGCTTTAGAAACTATGAAAATATTAGCTTTAGAAACTATGAAAATATTAGCTTTAGAAACTATGAAAATATTAGCTTTAGAAACTATGAAAATATTATCTCTATAGTCTATTTTTTTTTTCCAGCTGAGGGTAATCTGAAGACCTGTTTTGCTTATATCTTGATTCTTTATGGAAAGGCAGCACTATTGCCAACATATCACCATAATTTCAAACTTACCAAACTGTCGATATCGCTATATTCTGTTTTTACCCCCAGCTGGCGGTAAATTGTCATGTCCTCATCTTGATTATTAAGCTATTACGACGATTTTGTATCGAAATATGACTTTTGCCCATTATTTTGGCGATTTTAAGACATTGCGCCCCATTTCACAATCTTAAGACCTTACATACCATTCAGGTGTCGATTTTTTCCTGGCGAACAATAGCGAGCATGTAATTTAGGAGGAACAGACAATCTCCTACCGAAAACTGTACACACTCATTTTTGTATTATATATTTTTTGTTTATTCTGTTTAGGTTTGATGGAGATCTTACCTTTTGATACCTTTTGATGTGTTCGCCACTCTTCTAGCGGCACCAAGGAGCGCGACGACCCTCGTTATGGGTGGTGATATCTAGTGTATACTTTATTTGGTAGCTCGGGTGTGTCGAAACAAGGATGACTGGTGGATGAGAGTGGAAAGGAAATTAACGTTAGTATTTGAAAGTCGGGGCTTTACCGTACGGTCGTGATTATTATAGATTGTGAACAGTGGTATTAGTGATCTCATGGCACCTCCTTTCTGTAAGTTGGCGACCATGTTTTCGTATAGGGATATTTATGCTGACGCTACCTTATCATATTGGTGTTTGTAGCATAGATAATACTGTAACAGAACTGGCATGTATAACAAGGGTGTACACATTTTGTTATTTATACATTAAATGTAGTCCGCTATGAGTATTAAGTTAGTGAAACATTTTACCGAGTTTTCGAAATAATTATGTTATGTGTACTCTCTCTCTCTCTATATCTATATATCTATATCTATATCTATCTATCTATCACACATACACACACTAATTAACCTTTACACTCCACACACCTGAGGTACACAGACCAAGCCAGAGTGTGAGGCTGCAGGACCAGCTGATCCCTCCATCCTCACTCTTTGATGGTGTTGGTACTGGATATATATACATTTACAATCACTCATTCACACACACACACACACACACACACACACACACACACACACACACACACACACACACATACATACATACATGCATACACATTCACCCAGTCTCTCTCTCACACACACACACACACACCCGTACACACTCGCGCGTGCACACACACACACACACTTACACACTTGCGCGTGCACACACACACACACACACACACAACACACACACACACACACACACACACACACACACACACACACACACACACACACACACACACACACACACACACCACACACACACACACACACACCACACACACACACACACACACACACACACACACACACACACACACACACACACACACACACACACACACACATACATTACACATTCACCCGTCTCTCTCACACACACACACACACACCCGTACACACACTCGCGCGTGCACACACACACACACACTTACACACTTGCGCGTGCACACACACACACACACACACACACACACACACACACACACACACACACACACACACACACACATTCACTCACGTACAGACACCTCTTCCCCAACGCACACGCACGCGCACACACACACACACACACACACACACACACACACACACACACACACACACACACACACACACACACACACACACACACACACACACACACACACACACACACACACACACACACACACACACACACACACACACACAGAGCCAGGTGAACCGACCGACCTTACTCTCTTTGAAGGTGTTGGCACTGGCTCGGCATCCAGGCTCTCTCTCTGTGTCTGTGTCAAGGGGGTAGTTGGATGTACGTTCCTGGGTTGGGGGTTATGTGTAGATTTGAGTGTTTGTGTGTATGTATGTAGATTGGTTGGTTGTTGTTGTTGTTGTTGTTGTTGTTGTTGTTGTTGTTGTTCCCCAAGCTGCCTGGCCGAACAGCCCCCAAGGCCCCGAGCAATTCCAAGGCCATAACCGAGCGCCCCCACAGAACCCTTCCTGACGACCACAATAAAGCCTGGGTGACCGAAGCCACTCCATGGCGGGGAGCTGAGGAGGGTGCGGAAACGCCCGGGAAACCAAAGCCCCACCCAGGGCCCTGTGCCCCTCAGCAATTATGAAGAGAAAGTTGAGGGGCAAGGGAAAAATGTGACGCTTTGGCTTCCAATCTTGGTAGATTGGGAGGTCAATCCACGGAAAAGACGCCGTCACTTGAGATCTAGAAAATATATAAGTTAAAGGAACAGTCAGAGTAAGCTATGGGTATGGCAGAGATCGCTCAGTTCTCACTCTGATAGACCAGCCCATCACCAGATTGGTTGGTTGTTGGTGTTAGTGTAAGTGTGTGTGTGTGTGTGTGTGTGTGTGTGTGTGTGTGTGTGTGTGCGAGTGCGTGTGTGTATGTGTGGGTGTGGTGGGGAGAGGTGTCTGTATATATGTGGGGGGAGGGAGGCGTGTAGATATGCGAGTGTATGTGTGTGGGTTGAGTTGGTCGAATGTTGATGTGTGGGGTGTGAGTGGGTGGTGCAAATGTGTGTCTATGTGTTTGTGGGGGATGTGAATGTTTCGGGGAACGTGTGTAGGCGTGCGTGGTTTATGTGGGTTAATAGGTTTGGTGTGTACAGTTGAGTTGGGTGTGTTGTGTGGATGTGTACTTGGATGTGGGTGTGTACTTGGATGTGGGTGTGTACTTGGATGTGGGTGTGTACTTGGATGTGGGTGTGTACTTGGATGTGGGTGTGTACTTGGATGTGGGTGTGTACTTGGATGTGGGTGTGTACTTGGATGTGGGTGTGTACTTGGATGTGGGTGTGTACTTATGTGGGTAATATATGTAGGATTATGTGATGTGGTTGTCGTGTTAGGTGAGGATTTGTCCTCGGTAAATCGTTTATTTGTGAACGTATCTCAAAAGTATGGCACCGTATTTTTTATATTACGGTGACATAGCATGGGATGACTTTAGAAAACGTGAGGTAAGCAATTAAATCTACCCTGGTATTCTGTATTTGTGTTTGTTTATTTATTATGAGTCTAATAATATTGTATGTATGTGTATTAGCACTATGAAGTTAAAATATATATATATATATATATATCCCTATGAAAATATTGTAATTTTTTATATATTTTCAGTGTTAACGTATACAGTAAGTCCTTCAGGGAAAGGAAGTTAAGTATATGGATAAGTGCCTTCAAAATTATGAAAGCGTTCGTGCGTGTATTGGCGTTTAAATCCTGCGTAGTGAATATGAATGTGTGAGTGTGTGTTTTGGCTGGAGTGTGTGTGAATTAAGTATGAGTGTGTGAGTGAGGCTTGGTAGTGCCGCCTCTAAAAGGACTAGCATACTTACACTGCTGCTTGAATTTATATGTAGGCTGCGTGTTTGTTTATGTGTAGATAGATAGATAGGTGGATAGATAGATGCGTGTATGTTTATGTGTAGATAGATAGATAGGTGGATATATAGATGCGTGTTTGTTTATGTGTAGATAGATAGATAGGTGGAATAGATGCGTGTTTGTTTATGTGTAGATAGATAGATAGGTGGATAGATAGATGCGTGTTTGTTTATGTGTAGATAGATAGATAGGTGGATAGATAGATGCGTGTATGTTTATGTGTAGATAGATGGATAGATTATTGATGATTAATGAAAATGCGGTGGAGTCCTCAAATACTGAAAGGGTATTGGCTGTTGACAGACTTAAATTATAGTAATTTGTCATTCTGATAATTATAACCTTTATGTCAAGGGTGTTGGGAATATGCATGTTTACAACATTTCAAGTGTTTAGAGGTCACTGATTTGGATAACTCCCTCTCTCACTATCACTCACTCACACACACTCACTCACTCACTCACTCACTCTCTCTCTCTCTCTCTCTCTGTATGTATCTATCTACAGCATCTATATGAAGTATTTGATCCACATGAAAGAAAAACTATATATTTTTATAAATACAAAACAAGTTCGACTCTCTAAGAGTCCTCTTCATGATTCCAGCGAGAGTCGAAACTTGTCTTTATAACAATAAAACGTGTTTCTGTCATGTGGGTTTAATACTCAATTGAAGAATTCACCGCACTGTGATTTTTTCTACCTATCTATCTATCTCACCCCTACTCTGTGCAACTCTCCAAGCCAAGAGTGAAACGTTACTCTCAGTCTTTCTTCTATTCAACAGGTGAGCTCTGGAACTCTCTCCCAGAATTTGTCTTTCCCTCCTCCTATGACTTAAATTGCTTCAAACTCAGTGTGTCCATGCATTTTGGGTCGAACGTCCCTTGATTTTGACCCTGTCACTCTTTCAACTATGGGGGAGGCACTCGCTATAGGCCGTTCTGCCTTTTGTCTCCCTCACTCACATAGAACAAAAATATATGGCATGAGTGAATAAAAGGTGACCAACTCTGAGTTTTTCTGTCATCAGTGTCCTCATATAGTCTGCCTTCCAAATTTCAAACTCAATTTATGGGGGAGTTTTAATGCCCATAATCTCTCCATCATTTTTCTGTATTCTGGTTCGGCCACTGACCTACCGACAACCTGGCGGACTGTATTAATACTAATTTGTTCTGAAAATAGTTTATATTTTTGTGGTATTAATGACTTCATATGAGGTAGGAAAGTGGCAGGTACAGATAGATGGGCATGCAATAATGGTTGATAGGCTTGGATTTTTGATGTCTGTAGTAATTCAAGTTTACCCTGCTGCCCGTATTTTACCACACACCACACACACTCACACACACACACACACACACACACACACACACACACACACACACACACACACACACACACACACACACAGAGCAGCTACGATTGGTTCATGAATTACTATACAATCCAGGTAATTCTCTGATTGGTCCATTTTATCATGCACTACTTTCCCTGACCTCCCACTTCCCTCTCCCCTGATTGGCTCTTGAACTCTTACTTGTAGAGTCGGAACAAGAGCTTACTGAAGACATTTTTAAGCTTATTTCACACGGCAGTTTTCCCCTCCGTGATTGGCTAAGAGCGTGTTTACGAAGGCCCCGCATTGGCTGATTGTGTAACGATTCCCTGCTTCTCCATTGGGCTAAATTTGGGCTGCTGAAATTAGCCCTTGCTTGCTCTTTTTCCCTCCTTTTTTCTGCAATTTGGCACTGTAAATGAGCATGCTCGAGCCTCATTTCATTAACATTTAGCTATGAAAAAGTATTTGTTACCCAATTCAACACCCTTCCCCCTCCTCCTCTCATCCCCCCGGTATATACGAGAATATCCGAAAAACGTAAACAGAACTTAATTATTTACACTGGAAGGGAGAGTAGTGTTCGGAGTTGGTGGTGTGTTTGGTTGAACTTTCTCTCTCTTCCTCCTACTCTTATTTTGTCTCGTTCTTCTCTGTTTAATACACCTCTTCTTCCTATTTAATCTATTGCATCTCATTTTAATCTTTCCTTTCTGATATGCCTTTTTATGTATTGCTCCGGTTTGACACCCTGTTGTAATTATCATTCATCACCTCCAACACTTCATCTCTACTTAATCCTACCATTTTCGTTGCTTAACCCTTTCAGTACTGGTGCTGTTTTTTTACTGTATTGGGGTTGCTATTAGACGATTTTATTCGGGCCTCCAGCAATTAACAGGCTTCAAACTATCGCACTTAATCCTTTTCACTTCCACAGGTCCTCAAACTGCGTAAAATAGTCTAAAACATTGAATATAGCTAGAACCAAATGAGAAAGACGTCGTCGCTACAGAAGGGGTTAACGCCTACAATGTCCTCTTGGAGTCTGCCCCTCTTGAACCCCCACACTATAAAGTAGTCTATTCGCTGTAAGTAGGCGAAAAATCACGACCTCTAACCTCCGTAACTAAAAAACGACTAGAGTAATCGAGCTAATATTTCTACCATTTGGGAAGAGGCAGTCAAGGAATAGATTTGGGGATTTACAGCCAATTTGATCTTGCCCTTTTTGAGTTACAGAGGATAGAGGTCATGATTTCTCGTCTACTTACAGAGAATAGACTATAGCCTCTCAGATCGCTATTTCTCTGACCTCTCCTTCCTCTTCCTTACCCACAGCTTTTCTACAAATAATCCTTTTAGGGGGAGTTTTATTTGTTTTCCTTGACCCCACCTTTTCCTCATGTTTAGCCCCATTAGTTTTGAAATTGTAAGACGTTTGCCCCATTAGTTTGGCAAATTTGAGACCTTTCGCACAATTTTTTCGGCCAATATTAAGTTTTTCGTGCCATTTAGGTGCCGATTTGTTCCTGGCAAAACTCCGTTACTGTTGTATTACTCATAACCTCTTCTGATTTTCATATGGTTATTTTTTATTCAACCTTGCTGGGGGGGGGGGGGTCGCTGTTATCGTTCTCTATTTATTTCTTGAACCCTTTTTTCGTTATGATTACCGTGTGTGTGTGGGTGTGGGTGTGTGTGTGTGTGTGTGTGTGTGTGTGTGTGTGTGTGTGTGTGTGTGTGTGTGTGTGTGTGTGTGTGTGTGTGTGTGTGTGTGTGTGATGGGGGAGGGTGGAGTGTGTATACAGGTAAGAGTGACTTCGTTTGCTTGAGCTGTGTGTATATTTGGGCTGGTGTGTGTGTGTATGTGGAGGTGTGTGTTGATGCGGCCTGTGAGGGTAAATAATTATGGTGTGTGTGTGTGTGTGTGTGTGTGTGTGTGTGTGGTTGTTATTAAGTAACACCCCGTTCTTAACATTAATCCTCTATTACAAACCCCAATGCACTTGAATAAACTAATTAAAGCATATGGTCCTCCTGGGAATCGAACTCTGGACACCACACCAAGAACATATGCATCTAAACCATTACACCACCAACATAGTTATTGCCTACCTTTACCTCTATAAAGTATCTATTTTTCTTAAGGTTTGTCCGAGTATTTATGCGCCGGGTTGTGTTTGTGTGAATGCGAAATCCTGTTTGTTTTATAATGTAGTCTGCTATTATCTGTACCTGTCCATCATTAGTTGTATTCTCATGTTTGACCGTCCATTTGTTTACCCTTATATTATGTTATAGATATTTTTTCGTCCAAGTTTAGAACGATAATTTATCCTAGCAATGTTGATAGCCTAATTGAGGGGAAGTATTTGTTTTTTTCTGAACCCTCTTCTCCCTCATGTTTAGCCCCATGAGTTAGCGATAGCGAGCCTGCTATTTAGTAGGAACTGGCCTTCGGCCGGTTCATTTTTCTACCGAAAAATGTACGAATTTATCTCGAAAAGAGGTATTCTTAAGCCAAACAAATGTCTCTGGAACAAACTTAAAAATACTGTACAGTATATATAATAATCAATATATGAAATACTGTACAGTATATATAATAATCAATATATGAAATACTGTACAGTATATATAATAATCAATATATGAAATACTGTACAGTATATATAATAATCAATATATGAAATTAAACATTAATCTACCCTCCACCCTCCTTAAGGGAAGGTATTTAGTGTGTTCCCTAGACTTCCATCAAGCTTGAAATTACACCCCCTTGACCCCCTTTCAAGATAAATTTGTACATCTTTCGGTAGACAAATGTCCCGGCCGAAGGCCGGTTCCTCTTAAATTACAGGCTCGCTATCGCTCGCCAGGATAAAATCGACACCTGAATTGCACGAAAGGTCTTAATATGGGGTGAAAGTTCTTAAAATCGCTAAACTAATGGGGAAAACGTTTTATAATATCAAAAGCAATGGGGCTAAACATGAGGGAGAAAGGGGTCAAGAAAAAAATCCCTCAAGTGGAGATCTCCCCTTAACTTGCATTAGTTTTGTCGGATAGATAATATACAGTACGTTGATTATTTTAGGTGCAACAATATTATTAAGAATATAATGCATCAGAAATTGTCATACCAACATTACCGGAAAAATAAGTGCTCTTGTCTATTCTCCTAAAGACATACACATCAGGTCAGGTCAGGTCAGGTGAAGGTATTGAGGGATAAGCCTTTACAACAGCACCTCGTAGCTTTTTTCTACTTTTCTATTTTCTGAAGAGTGTAGAGGGTGTTGGAGAGAGAGGAAGCTGTTGGAGTGGCTTGGATATGTGTGTTATTAGGCTGTATACGCTAATACTGTAAAGAGGTTGGTGTCATTCTCCTGATATACGCCTCTGGGTCTTGGGGAGGTGGAAGGGGATTACTGATATTTTTGTCTGGGACTCATTATTACATTTGGAGAGCTACTGAGAGAGCGAGAGAGTGTGTGTGTGTGTTTTATTTATTTTAATTTGTGTGTGTGTGTGCGCGCGCGCGCGCTAATAATTGTTGATGTATCTTCGCAATGTCATGTTTTAACTTTCCTACTTATACATGCATTCATTTCTATTCATTTATTTACAATTCCAATTTTCATCTCTTTTATAATTATATACTTCTGTAATTATCATAGACTACTAAATTCACTTAAATGTATTCTTATACTTGTCAGTATCGAACATAACCAAACACCTACTATTGCCAGATATATCCAGAACAATGGTATTAAATTCCATGCATGACAACCACTACCATCAAAATTATAATGAATGTATACCTCTCCACACTTGTAGCAGTAGAAATAAATCTACGTTCGATTCAATCCTCCATTCATTTCTTACTACCAAGACATCCACGAACTCCACCACCTTAGATTTGTATTATTACTATAGTTAGCGCCAACGAACTTGGACAATAATCTCGATCCCTGACCTCTTCGTAACTCATCAGGACCTTGAGCAAACTGGCTGTAAATATCCACACCTACTTCTTGGTGGAC